>OMLF01042722.1:0-10209 GCA_900302615.1 Holocentrus rufus | reverse complement strand
GGTCTGACTGTGTTCAGGCTGCTCACCAAGGACAATCGCTGGAAGTGGGTCCAGGCCAACGCCCGGCTGGTCTACAAGAACGGCAAACCAGACTACATCATCGCCACTCAGAGGCCCCTTGTGTACGTTCCCTTTGCTGCCAGTCTACCTCCTAAACCGACAAAATAAGCATGTGAATTGTATTTAACGTTGAAGATTGATGGACACACCGAATTTGAACTCTTGAATGGAATTGCCTTTGTGAAGTGATATTTCATTTATGTAGAAGTGTCCCAGAAGTCATTACTCATCACTAACTAGGCTGATTCATGACATCTATTTGTCATTACTTTCTTAGAACGCAAACACACCAAACATGTTTGGAGTGGTTTATTCAAAATGTGAAGTGTTTACTCCTATAGTTTGGCTTGTTTGTCCAGACGAGAACGATCACAGTTACACAGTGGAAAACCTCCTGCACATGGCAAGAAAAGGCAAAACAGCTGAGATTAAAATTCTAGTCACATGTTTATTACATATTGAAGTGCATGATGGCCAAAAGTGCAGAAAGTGTTTGTTTTATCCCATCAGGTCGGTGCTAAACCAGTGCTAAACGGTGCAATTTTTTGACACGATACACTTTAGCATTCAATGCACCTTTGACTAGAATGTGATTTTTTTTTTTTAAATCCTAGCTGTTTTAGCTTCTCTTGCCATTTGGAGTCATCTAAGTTTTTCCACTGTGAGCCTATCATAATATTTCAGTCAGAGACCCGTCAAGGAGCTGTAGTTGTATTTGGCGGACTAGGCTCCGCTCGGGGAATCCTTGAGGCGCGAAGGATTCCATTGCGAGCGATAATCCTCCTGTATAGTGAATCATACGAACCGTAGCATACGTCATTCAGGAGGTAGGCCTGAATACGATCGGATAAGCTAGTCAGCTGATAGCCGATCATCTGATTGTCAATGAGCCGCTGACGCTGTTAGCAGAGCGTGAATGAAATAGATGATACCGATGAGTTGTCAGCGGCTCATTCATCGGCTTATTAGCTCACTGTGAAATATCTGATAGGCCGATCAGCTGTGATGAGTGGAGGACTTCAGTGTCCAGCCTGATGCTCCGGTTTTGGCTGCTACACATCGGTCATTTCTTTAAGTCAAAGCCCTGGCGCAGATTATTTTTCTGATTTTTTTGTTCATTCGTATGAGAATGATGCCATTCAGTGCCAGGTATCACCAAATTATTGCAACTAGACAACTGAAAGTGTCTCAGTCCTTTTTCCAAGAGAGCTGCACTGCAGTTCAGTACATCTGAAGGCATAATCCAAACCAGCAACAGGACATGACCCCAAAATGTAAGATTTAATAGGTATAAACTCTGGTTTGAGTATGAACCTAAACAAAACAAAACACAAAAATGCAAACACTTATTTCCATTTGAAGAACCTATTGTTGACTAAAAAGAAGGAGCCCACATCTGGTCCTTCTCCATTCTTTCTGTTCTAATTTATGCAAAGAATTTCTTTCATTTTTCACTGGTGGTGTGAGAGACATGTCTTTTTGACTGGAAACCCAGTTTGAACGTGGCACTTTCAACACATATAAACAACAAAATGTGTGTCTGGATGATGTTATTTCATTCTGGATCTATGATACAATTGTTTTTTTCTAGATGTGTTTTCGCCTGTTTTCAATTACTTGTGTACAGAGCTGGGTGGAGATTGAATACCAGTGTAAGTGATATCAATGACTGCCCCTGAAGCTCTTTGGAGATATGCATACTCGAAACTCAAAAATAAAATGTTCCTTTTAAAAATTTGGAACCATAGCTCTTTAAACCATTAAATTTGTATTCATACACACATCTGGATAATGTATATAATAATGTGGATTCAAGTGATCTAGATCTATGTGGTTATGGCCCTGCAATGACACTATAAACTTGTGCTGTATTTGATAAAAGCTCTGATAAACTGTAAAGCTGTTAAAGCATCATGGTTAGTTTTAATAAGTGATTCTGATGAAAACAATGACACTCAGTTGGACTACGGTTGATAAAATGTTATGGTAAGTTAATTTGGACAAAATTGTCTTCATTGACAATTCAACATAACACTGTTGTTTTCTGTCTGTCTAGGGAGGAGGAGGGAGGAGAACATTTGCGGAAGCGGTCCTTGCACCTGCCTTTCACCTACGCCACAGGTGAAGCCCTGCTCTACCAGTCCAACCACCCCATCGCAGGCTTCAACGACGGTAGCCATGAGAAAAACGGCAGCAAGTCCAAGAAGAGCCGGACTGAAAGGGTGGCCAGAGACGGCCTGGACCCCGGCTCCCTCCTCGGGGCTCTGATGAGTCAGGATGAGTCGGTGTATGTCTGCCAGCCCGCCCTGGAACCAAAACTGTCATTCCACAGCAGCTTCTTCGGAGACCAGATGGGCTTCTCTGAATCAGAGCCCTCCAGTCTCCACAGGAGCTGGGAGGAGCTGAGCAACTGTCTGGTGGGTCCGGGCCTTCCTGAGCCGGCCACCAGCTTCGACCCACTGCTGGCCACGCTGGACTCGCTCTCCCTGGGAGGCCAAGGTGTGGCGGACCCAGAAGAGGAGGGCTGCACCAACGGGGAGCTGTTTGGAGCTCTGGAAGGATTGGGACTGACTGCCGAGGATCTTGAGCTGCTGCTGCTGGACGAGCGGATGATCAGGGTCGAGATGGACCCAGACCGTGTGCCCACCTTAGACGACCTGCTGACCAACGACGAGATCCTCTCCTACATCCACGACTCCTTAGAGGCAAAGACTGACACTGCAGAGGACGGAGGACAGGCGCCTCCTACTGTTGCCTCTGCAACAGCCACAACGACAACAATATCACTGCCGGAAAGTAATCCCACCTCTGTCGCCAATATGCAGAACCAGTTCTCTCAGCATAAGCCTCCCCTGGTGGGACAGGCTCCCATCATCCAGCTGTCCCAGCAGATGCAGCAGCACCTTAGCATGCGACCAGGGAAAGCGACGCATGACTGGGGCCAGCAGGCTCAATCGTTGGCTAATGGAGAGCTGCTGGGGCAGAGTCACCCCCTCCCCAACAGACCGTGGACAGCCCAGGACATCCTCGCCAGTGCAGGGATACAGCTTGAGCACTGTCGCATACAACAGACTCTTTTCAATGGCAAGGCCTCAGAGATGGATGGGGAGCCTCATCAGCGGCAGACGCACCCACACTACCTCCAGCAGAGCCAGCCCCTGCAGCAGTGCCATGCCAAACAGAAGGCAGCCAACCTCAACGGACTGTGCAGCATCCCGAACACAGAGCATCCAGCTGGCAAAACCCAGTGGCAGGACTACGGCTTCAGTGAGAGTCCCGGCAGCAGCGCCTGCCTCAGTAACGGCCAAGCACCCCTTACAAACACCTCATTGGATGCTTGTATGGATTACAGCTTGCCTGACATTGACAATGTGGACTACGCTATCAACGGCAGTGGTTTGTTTGGGAGGAGCGGACAGCCGCATGGGACCGAGTCCACGGTTTCGTCCTTCCAGAGGATGAACCACAAACTGCAGCAGGAGCAGATTCCAGCTCCTCTGGCCCAGGTGCTCTCCAGCTTGTCCCAGTGCCCTCCACCCAACGCCACACTGGAGCAGATACTGGGAGTGGGACAGCCCTGCCGGCAGCTGGACCCTTATGGGATGGTGACCTCAGAAATCCCTCATGACCCCAATCACAGTAAGGTGAGGCTGATGAAATACTGACGTCTTGTCACAGTGTCAAAACCATAATGAGCTAAAACATTTTTTTCTTTGTGCTTGACATGTATGTACTTTATCTAGATTGTTCAAGGGTCAATGATGTTTACACCACTTTCTCAAGCTTTTGGTGATTTTAGGGCCCAACAAGTAAACTTAAAGGGTCAAAAGTCCCTTGTGGGATCACATGGACGCTTTGTAGGCAGCCATTGGATTTTTTTGATTTAAGGTGTTGATTTTATAGCAGGTGATTTAATGAAAAACACGCCTGATGCTGCAACATATACAACTGCTACTACCGTTACTAATTCAGCTTTTACTGCTGTTGGCAATACTGTTACAACTTTAACTGCAGCTAGTACAAATACTACTATTACTAATAATAATAAATAGCTATGGATGCACCGATACCTATTAGTGCAAATGGAGTATCGTTACCTGAGCTTGGACCCAGGACTAATATCTGATACTAAAAGTAACATGTTTGAGTAACATGCCAGAAATCAAAACAAAATGTCTTGGTTTTCTTCATTTTTGGCCAGTATTTCTAAAACAGCAGGAAAAATGAATGATTTCATGTCAATTATTTTGTCCAATAACCCCAAACTAATGATCCAAACTGCACCGTTCAGTTAAAGTAATGGATTAGATTTGTACTTGTTATCGGTTGTTTGTTACAATTTTGCACTTGGTGTCAATATCGGCATTGAAAAGAGATATCGGTGCATCCCTAATAATAGTACCAGGTAAATAGTTGTGTTTTCTTTCATCCATTGCTTGCGTTCTTCTGGTAATTTAGGGTCACTGGTTTGTATTCAAAGAGAGAAAATACATGTTGTGCTGCCAGGCCTTGTTTTCTCTCTCCCCCTCTCTCTCTTTCTCTCTCTGACCTACAAATTTGCTCCCCAGCCATCACATATTAGAGACAGGCTTGGATTCAGAGAGTGAGGGTGTGAGATCAGAGAGGCGGTGGCGGCCTTCAGTGACAGTGATGCCTTGAAAAAAAAATAAAAAATACAGTCAGCATATTCCATGCAGAAATAGACGCCTGCTTCGTTGTTTTTCTTTGCTGTAGAGAAAAATGAAAGTGTGTAACATATGTGGATAAGATGGGTAGTGATGAGATATAAAATGAGGAATAGGAAGGAGGTGTCTTTTCTATACGATATACAAATGGTTTGCATTTGAGTGATTGCACTGATAGGAAATTATGAGTCAGAAAAACAGAAATATATGGAGATCAAGGGATTATTGCACCAGGTTCACAGTGTGTAAATACTGTACAGATTATAAGCAGATTGTTTAGATCTCAGCTACTCTACATAAATACCGTATATTAGATCTGGAAACATTTTCAAATTCCACGATGAATCCGATGGATTACCTGCAAAGTTTGAGGATGATTTATATCCATCCTGCAGTGCTAAATATTTACTCTTCATCACTGACAAACAACTTCCAATCACTGCAGCAGTATTTGTCCATGACCTGCTCTTGACTTTTGCAGATGGAAAATGGCTGCATCCTGAGCAGTGCTTACCCAGGAGGCTGTGCTCTGCCCAATGGGAATGGAGCAGCGCCCCCTAATGGCCAGATGTCTGGCCCTGAGACTCTGTCCAGCCTCCCAGACCCGCCAGCCACCGGCTTCTACCTCTGACCATCCGACCCGGGACAGTCTCTCTCACTGAGGGGGAACAGAAGCACCCAATGACTGGAGCAGCCTTTTATAACTAGATAACACGAAAAAACAAAGCTAAATAATGTAGGCCTATATGATCTTTTTTGTTTTGTTTTGTATTTTTTTCTTTTTAGTTTTTTCAGGGTTGGGGCGGGGAATGGGGGTTGATGTTTTGTATTGTAATTAATTTTATCATTTGAGTCCTTTTGTTTACAATAATGCAGTCAGAGTGCTCAGTTGAGTTTATTCCGCTTTCAGTAAAACAGAGAGTTTTAAAAGACCACACACACCCCCTTCACACACACAACGACACCCCCCCTCATCCCCTCCATACCCAGTGCAAGTATAAAACATGGTCACTGGGTAAAATGTCGCCCCAGTACTGATAATCGACACAACATCAGCATTGCTAAAGATTTTAGTCATGCAACAGGAATGTAGTCTTTCAACGTCAGCGGTTTCTTTGTTGTACAATTGTATTTGTCAACGATGAGATTAAAGTCATGTATGTTTGAAAAAAAGTATAGAATATTGAAATTAAAAGCTAGAAATATCCTGCACTTTATTTCAAGCACCCACTAAATGCAGATTCTGTAGTCGGGGATACTGGGATTATAAAAATATAACAGACACTGTTTCTTTACTCATCTTTGAAGTTACTGATAAAGATGGGAATTCAGTAACAGTTTGTATTTTCTGTTCTTATTTTGAGGTACATTTCAGGTAATGGGTTGATGTCCTCACATGCACATACACTTCTGTATAATTGTTAGTGTTACTATTTTTTTCTCCTCCACTTGAATTATTATATATATATTTTTGTTAATATTGTCAATGATCTCGTACCTCTGGGTGAGTTTTTTTTTTTTTTTTTTTAAACCACCGCTAAGGTTTAACTGTGACTGATTAGCATAAAGACACTTGATTTTTAATTTTCAGTATTTATTCATATTCTACATCGATTAAGCTATCTTGATTTTTTTTTTTTCAAATTGTTTTCCAAGTACACAATCTAAGTTCATGTGTGAGACATTCTGTTTGTCCAAATGGAAAATGAATTACTTTGGCATCTTTTCACTAAGCAGTGATTGTATTCACTTTCCCGTGGGAAACTGAAATTATTCCAGCAGGGTGAATCCAATCCCAACTCCGTTATTTTCAAACTTTCTCTAAAGTATTCCCCTACTCTTTTGACCCAGTGTTGGATAAACAGGGTAATATCAGGTCAGGAAACGCAGGTCTACACAGAATCTTGAAGCAGCTGGCAAACACTGAAAACCAAATGTGAGTTTCTTTTTTTTTTTTTTTTTCCTCGTCTTTCTTTTTTCCTTTTTTAAAAGGATCTCTTCTGGAAGGATACAGTTCTGAATGTTTCATGTACATAGTAAATGATCGGGAAATGATGCAGAGTAGAATTATTTCATCAAGAAAGATGCTGAAAAGAGATTTCCATGTAGTTGTTAAAAAAAATGTCATTACTATTGGTATTAATGTTATTGTTATCAATATGTCTTACGTTGAAAATGTGATACACGAGTGGTTACATGTCGTCAGAATCGACTTGTTTCTTTCCCTCTTTTTTTTTCTACAGCAGAAATGTTTGATATATTTAATATGATTGATGTGACCTATTAACAATGTGATAAAAGATGTGTATATAAAGGCAAACAAGCTTTGTTTTGACAAAAATACAGGTATGTACATAGTTTTACGTCAATTCACTTGTTTCAAGCACTATTTTTAAAACACACTGCTGCTTATCGAACTCCTGTGTTGACTCAGTTTTTATTGTACATTGTAAATAATACTCTTGTCACAAAACAGTTGGACTCTTATGACAGTCTGAAAATGGTGCCATACTACTAAGACTTGTTAAATAGGCTATAACGTTGGAGAATTTAATTTTGTCTTTTGCTTAGCCACAGTTAATTTTAACATGCTAACAGGACAAGATGTAGATGTTGCAATGACATTTTGACCCATGTCCTTTGACTGCTTGTTTGAAATGTATTATTTTCATCCTTTGAAATAAAGGAATTCTGCAATCACATTGAAAAAAAGTTGTGCAAGCATGTGTTTACTGGGGCAGAATACAGCAGGGGTTTCCAGCCTGTCAGTGTTTCTTTAGGGTAGAAAAAACATGGACAGGAGCTGTGTGTATAATTACAAATCATCATCACATTCATTGTGAACCATACGGTCAGATTTGGAGGGAAATCTGCTTGCTGATTGCTCTGTGGCACAAAACAGGAAGAAGACTCTTTTCTTCTAGAACAAAAGTTATGGTCACTGTTATGGTCTCATTTTGTTTGGACTGTCCAAACGTAATGTCATTTGATAAAATTAGGGGGAAAAAACCCACCAAAACAAAAACACACACTTGAATAATTGAACCACCTTGACTTAAGTGCTTATTTCTAGCAAGAAATTGAAGAAAGGTTTATTTAAGTGCCATGTTCACTAGGCCCCTCCTGATCATTTCTATATCCATTTGGGGATAAAGTTACCTCAAGTTCATCTTAAAATGTATCAAAATATATTTTTTCAACTTGACTTAATTTACCATGTGCTTCACAAACCACACCACAGAGAGCTATCTACCCACAGACATGACTTTAGTGACAAACCTCTCGTCACATATTGGTGACCAAATACCCAGAAGTCAGTCCTTTCACACTGACCGCTCCCAGTTTGTTCTCACCTCCTGCAGAGCTTCTCACTTTGGCTTCATGCAGAAATGCATCCTTGCCTCGTCTGTCACTGCATCAGTGCTGCAGTAAAGCCAGGCACTGCAGACACTGCCTGCAGACCTCACTGTAATGCTTTGTGATCAGCGGGCCGCCAGAGGGGAGCAGCAGCAATGTGAGTATAGGAGGGAGAGGAGGAGCAGTCAAAATATTGTGATGGTCCTGACGGCATTGCAGGCTACGCTTCAGTAGGCCATGTCTCCCAACACAATCGCTATCCTTGCCATGGTTTGTGCTGGAGCAGTGGAAGGAGCCACGTGGGATCCATTTATATCAGACCTGGTTAAAAATTTAAGGCTGAGGAGTCCTGAATGCAGCCCAGAGGTGGCACAGTGTTTGACACTCCTCGCCTCTGGAAGCACAAGAACCCCCAATGGCCTGCAGGATCAAATCCCAAAGCAGCCTTTCTCAGCTCTCAGGTCTCTTTCTGTTTTCATAAAGAAGATACAGCTGGGAGAGCGAGCAATTCAAAAGAATCTGTAATGAAAAATCACCATAATATTCCTGTAATACTCCCATAGGGACCTCTGTCATTGACTCAGTAGTTAAACTGAGTCAGTGTAGCTGATACAAAGTTGATACCAAGGTGAACTACATTGGACAGTCCAAATAAAGTGCATACCTCTAAAACATATTTAATTATTAAGCCTACATATGAACATGAATATACTTACTGTAAATTCAGCAGAAAGCAGGGGGTTAAATCAAAATTTTATGAACCCTAACCCTAATAACTAATGCACATTTCAATTAAGGATCAGGTCCATACCAAAACCCTCTGTCACGAGTGTTTGCAGGATCCCAGTTTTAACACAGCAAGCATCTCAGTTTATTAAAATCTCTCAGAGCACAAGAGGACTGCTGTTGGTGCAGCTCTGCTTACTGTTCATCTGTTTTATTAGCTCAGATCAGAAGTCAAGGACAGGTTGGGTTTCTGGTTGTCTGTTAGCAGCATCTCAAAATGCTATGAATGGATTTGCATGAAACTTTATGGAATGATCAGTCATGAGGCAAAAAAGAACCAAATGGTCAAAAGGGGGTGTGACTTCTCACTAACAGTCATATAACTTCCCATTGAATTCACATAGGACCATTAAACTTAATGAGCCCTGCAGACAAAAGGAAAACCTTTTATTACTGAGCCAATCAAACAGCATGGGAGCAATGGAGCTCATTTCTGCCTTTTATAATCTGTTTTAAGTCACAGCCAAAGACCTTAAACCTACCTAAGTTATTTTATTATATCATGTGCACTATACTGATTTATTGATGTCCTGTTTTTGTTTATATTGTTTTTTTATTGATGTTTGCTTCTTTTGACAAATATAATTTTTTTTAGCCTTTATACTATTGTAAAGGACTTTGTAACCCTGGTTTTGAAAAGCAGTACATAAATAAAATGTTGCTTACTGCCGATGGGCCATGTGTTGCAAAAATTAGCCTAATGCTTAAAAGTGACAAGAATTTGAACAGGTACCCATCTCTCTTGTCCCACTTCAGGCACAGTCATGAAAACGTGTGCATCCAGATGTGAAACAAGCTGGAAATGGAGCATAGAAGTAATATTGACATCAGGGTGACCCTATTAGGGTGAATCACCGATGCTTCCACTCAGTAATGTTATAAAAAGACAAGCGATGTTTTGTTTTCCATCAGTGCAGTGTCATTTGTTGAACATAATGCTGCAATATGGAAGAAATACCTATATCCCACTGCAGCGAGTGCCTGAGGCTCACTGACATCACCACTACTGTAGTATTCAAAAGTGCATCTGTTAATACTCATCTTCATATTAAGTGGCAGGAAAAGAGGGCAGCAGGATGGGGGGCGCAGAATGAACTCCTTGTAAGACGAGGTTTCTGATGTGGATGTGTAATCCTGTTATTAGCGGTTCTAGGGTTCTGTTTGACGTACGGCCATGGGAAACTTCATCTTGCATTATCATTTTTTACCATAACCCTAATAATAGAAGAAATTCATATCAGAGCTCTTGGACGGATGTCAGAGGGAAGGAGCGGAAACGTCACTTTCAATCTCCTAAGGGGTGAAGGAGCATGATTCCAGG
>OMLF01042715.1:0-11433 GCA_900302615.1 Holocentrus rufus | reverse complement strand
GGATGCAAAAGAGTTCATTACGGAGAGTAAAGTGTGAATTTCGTGAAACCACAGGGAGCTAAGTGGCGGCACTCTGTGGAAATAATGATCTGGGGCTAGAGAGTTATCCAAAATTCAACTGCAGCTATTAATTAGAGGGAACAAAGGACCGACTTGCTCTTTGTTACCAAGAAATATATAATTGATCCTCACTTTGGGTTATTTGTGTTAATCTCAAGGGAAAGATTGGGCCGTATAGGAGTGAATGCAGCATGAGCGATACAACAGTTTATAGTCTTTCTTCTCTTCTGAGCTCTGCCTTGTACTAAGTTGATCAGAGGAAGTTTCTGGAATCACATTATTACAGTCAACAGCCAGTAAAGACACCCTTGGTGCTGCTCTCTGTGGAGGATTTAAGAAATGTTGGCTGTAATTTGTCGCAACCTCCTGTCTGGTGTGTCGTGCCACATTGCACTGGCATTGGACCATTAATATTTCAACAGGAGAAATGTAGTATACAACACCCAAAGACACACAGATTAGCTATGACAACTCCCATTTGGGCTGTGTTGGCAAGACACTAACAAGACCTCACAACAGACACCATATTTCTGTCTCCCAGGGTCAATATTAAAAAGGGAAATAACAAAGTGTGGCTATATTTGTGGTCTTTGATAGATTCATTACGATTCAAAATCAAAAGTTGTGTTTCATTTGTATCTACAGCACAACAGAAATAACTATTACGATTGCATCCAGGTGTCTCATCTGGCTTTTTTTTCCATTTTGTAACTTCAAAAAGGGACATTTCATTTTGTTTGTGCGCCTCTGCTTGCTTCCGGAAAAGGAAATATGAATGACAGGTGGAAAAAATAGAATGCAAAAAAAAAAAACAATGCACTATCTGTAAAGGAGGGCTGAGCACCTTGGAGGCACCCCTCGATCACAAAGCCATCATTTACAGATCAGGACCTTGGACAGAGGCCAGCCGGCCTGTCATGCTACAGGAGCACTGCGGTGGTGCTAATGGAAGAACAGACAAAGGGCTCCAAAGCCACAGGAGACCAATTACATTTGTTTTACTGTTGGGGAGATGTTCAAGTGGAGTAGAGGTTTGATACCAGGGGAGGGTGTTGCACTGAAGTCACCCTGAACCTACATAAATTGGAAACTGGCCAGATGAAAAAGTGAGGGAAAGAGAGAAGGGAAGAAGCGAAAGAAAAGCGGCATTACGAATATGCTGTATGATCTCTCTCTCTCTCTCTCTGCCCGTTCCTCTCTGTCACCATGTCTATCTTTACCACACAATGTTGGGACTTTCATCACTGCTAGACTGACAAGCTCGCGTTGGAAGGAAGCATTACGGGGAGCTTTCAGTGGATTTTCACCAATGCTAAGTCTACTTCTGCTGCAAATCTACACATTAAAAATCAATGTGTGGGAATGTACGTGCTTTTGCAATTCGTGGCCGGTGGTCTGGTGAGATGTAATGTCTCAAAATGGACTATATGTTCTCAAGAAGAAGCAGAAGTGACTCTAAATTTTTTCCCTTTTTTTCCTAATACCACTCTGACATTTAAATGCACTCCTTTGTTTTTACATAACGACATCCATACACTCTCAGGAAATAATGCACAAGTCTGAAGATTTATTTTCTGCCAGCGTAGAGGAGAACAGTGGTGACGACGGTAATAATAACTGTATCCCCTGAGGACATTTATAATCCCTGTGCCTTCCTCGCTCCCCGTACCATCATGACAGCTGAACAAATGTTCATACAGAATCTCCACACAGATCTTCTTACCAAGACATCGCTTGACCATTTACAAAGTATCAGCATTCCCAAGTTCCTGTTATCAATAAAGCATTTCCTCTCAGATGGTATATGAGAGCTCTGCGAATAGTGTGCTGCACTGTCAGATCTTCTTTCAGTCCCTATGGTCAGCACACTGTATTTAGATCAAGCTAAGTGAGCTATTTTTGAATGGAATTATGCTATAGAGATTTTAAATTATATTCTAGGTCTGAAAATTCCTATTTGACTTGATATGAGGAGGTGTTGGACTTTTGGCTTTTAGAGACAGAGTGTGTGTGTGTGCCCAAAGTGACCACTGTTTTGATACTGACACGGCAGAATCCCAAAATGTCTGCTAAAGTAATCTCTTTGGTTTATTTCAAAATGAGCTTCATGGTTGTGCATCTGACTTGTCTAATTTATTCTGTCACCACCTCTGAAACAGCACTTGAAGAAAAAAAAAAAAAGGTAGACCTCTCGCTGGAAATCCAATTCCCCTCTCAGTTGGTCTCCCTTCTTGTCCTCATTAGAATATCAATAAAGCTGACCACAGGGGCGGTCGGATGATAAATAAATCTCTGTTCTGAGCACCGCTGATCTAATGGACTTAGGGCTCTCAGGGTTTGGAAGTGTAAGCTTTGGGGAACACCGGGGGGATGTGGAGAGCCAGGCCCTGAAATGATGATGACCTGACTGACCAGTGGAAGCGGCGCTATCAGCTTCAAAAGCTCGGGCCACTTAATGATGTGTGGGCTGCTGAAGGGCCGACATGAGGCTGGAGTGACATCAAACTGAATTCAGGCAGAAGTGCTGCGGCTGCCCTTGACATTCTCTTCCTCCTCCACTTTACCTGTAATTACTTAAACACAGTTGCCTCACACGAAAGTAGGTAACACGAAGCCGGTGAAATACTTTTTTTTTCTGGGTCACGGTGGGAAGCACTTTACAGAAAGAGAAAGAGAGAGAGAGAGAGAGAGAGAGAGAGAGACACTCCAGAGGCTGACCAATTATAGAGGTACTCAACAATTATAAAGAAAAATATAAAGAAAAAAGGGGGAGTTTGAATTCCTGTCATATCCTATTCATTCAGAGCAGACAGCAAGAGGAATAAAAAGCTTATTTTAAAGAACAACAGCTCCTTAATAGGAAGCAAATGGGGGCTGCAAACAAACCGGCATGCTTCCCCTGTTGGTATAATTCAGTGGTGATGACTTGCTGCTACCTCGCTATTGACAAGGACCTCACAATACAATACATATCACAATCCATGGGTCAAGATACAATTTGTACCAAGATATATGATGCTATACTCTGCTAAATGACTTAAAATGTGTAAGCAGAGCTAAAAATACAACATATTGTATAACACCAATAAAATACACAGCATATTATTTGATAAATCCAGTGGAAAACTGACTCTAAACAATTTGCATTTGTTTATCAAGTAAGTGCATTGTGCATATTTTATTTTAACACGATGCATTAAAATGTAAATGTCATGACATCATATGAAAATGAAGCGCATAAATTTTACACGGCACTAGAGCATCGTGTATCGTGAAAAATAACATCACAATACTCATCTGTGCTGCACTACTTTAGATTCCTCTCTTTCACCACTGGCACCTCACGATTGACTGTATGGGATTTCGTCAATATGTTTTGGTGAGTATACAGTGAATGTGGATCAGATCTAGTAGTCGAAAAAAAACAGGCCAACAGAAACCAACATGCACTTGCAAATACAAAAACAAGTCTCTCACTCCCTCTCTCTTTCTTTCTCACTCTCTCTCTCTCTTTCTCTCACACACACACACACGTTCACACTCGCTCACAAAGACCCACAGCCTGCATCAGCTTTCACGGGCAGGTCTCAGACTGCCTGCCACTTTATCTCAGGTTGTGGCCAGGAAACGACAAGCAGATTTCCTGTCGTATTGCCTTTCACCGATGCGGCTCCGCACAGCTCCTGTTCACCGCCACGCTGACATCCATACAGTAATTAGAACTGACCCCAACAGGGCGACATGCAGCGTCTCAAAATTTACATGGAAATAGTGTGTGCATACTTCACATGTATGTTTGTGCAGAAGCCAGGAAATACTGACTGACAAGAAGAAAATGCATACATCCAAATGTATTTTAAAATTGAAGTGTAATTCTACTCCTTCTCTCTTGGTCTTGCAGATAAGGAAACTCTTAACCTCTTGTAAGCTGCCTTGTAGAAGAGAGGACTGGGTGTAAATTGCTATTAACAACAAGCACTTGTCCTCTAAATTAGAAACAGTACGGCTATAGAACTGCTTAAAAAAAACTCACATGCACAAATGTGTTTTGCTGTGTGGAAGTGTTACTGTGCCACGGGGGGATATTAGAGATGCTCAATTGCATGCAGGATACGGCCATCTGTTGTGAGACACAGTCAAATTTGTTTATACAATTTTGTCAGAGTTTTCGTGGGTGCCCTGCGCGGCGAACATTAATCACATGGTACGCAATATAGCAGCCTCGCATCGGTGTGAGGAATTCCCAACCTGGAGTCAGTGTTGTGGCTGTATTGGAGGGATAAATCATGCCATTAGTGGCAACGTTGTTTTCACGATGCCACAAGGAATATATTGGCCCAGATTAATCTACAAAATGAGCCAACAATTCAATAACCACGGCGGTCTATGTGCAACCTGTCATATTTTATTATAGAATTTGTCAACACAAGGATGAGAGGAGACAGATAGTACACAAAATAAGCCTGCATGAAATTTGATTTGGACAGATTTGTGTGGGCATTGCAGCATTGTATTTTGCACTGAAGAGCTAAGCAAACAACGTTAGATCCCTTTCAAACACACTCTGAGTAAATGGCTGTCATGTAGGGTGCATGTAGCACAGATAAAGCTTCCCCATTTTCTACTTAGAGCAGCATTCCCGGTGATTTGCCACGGCTGCAGGGCCTTTGAAACACCCCGAATGACGGGCTTCAAGAGGTAGAAATCATACCTGTGCGCCAATCAGATTTGGGCAGAAAGGAAACAACAGCCGTGATACTGTTTCTCCATCACTTTGCTCTCTGGACATCCAGCTCCACGCATCATCTTGGCAGCACATAATGCCTTGCGTGCTTTATTTTGGTGGGATTATAAAAGGAAAAAGTGATCCAAATATCTCTCGCTGGCAGAAATAGACCGCACACACAAAGGTCCACATATTCCAGCTCAAAAACAATTACTCATCATCAAAGTCTTTTGTTTCTGGTTGCTTTGTTGTTCTGACAAAGAGAGAGGGACCATTCATCACCGTGAATGCATGGAGACACCGTGAATTTCATTTTACTGTACTTCAGCGCATTCAGCCTCAGTCAGCACGGCTGGATCTTTTGCTTTAAAACCGGGGCGATTTGTGGTTTATGATTTATGATTCTTTGGGTTTGGAAGCACAACTTTGTCTTGCATGTGTAAATATTTCACAGTATACAAAAGTTTGTGCCATAAAACAATGTGCATCCGGTTGTGAATAGGTGAGCATCTCAATCTCACCAGGTCTCTAACTATTTATCCAAGTTCTAATATATTAGTCACAGGCACAATCATATTAGTTAAATAATCTCTGTATGATATTTGTGTACCATATCAGATTCTGCATTGTTTAGACATGGAAAAATAGCTGGGTGGACAATAAAACCTCATTTGCACTGGAGTTTTGCACAGGCACACCAAAGAATATTCTTTAACTTTTCTCGGCCTGATCATCACTTTGCTGGTCTCAGCTTCAGAGAAGACTTTCATGGTTTTATGTTTGAGTTTAAATCTATCACTAGAGTCCATGATCTGCTGGACTGCAGGATTTTTTCTGAGTATTGGACAGGCACTTCAAGGCAGCATGGAGAACTTCAGCAAGAAAATCTGAAAATCTCTTACTCTTTCTCTGTCTGTTTTTTTCTAGCTACCCACAAACTCTTTTTTTTTTATTGACACCTTGCTTATAACACGTCTGACTTGGGTATATCAGTACCTCATGGGGTCTTTAAATCAATAGAAACACAGCACAGAGTATCACACAGCCTTTGTTAACTTTTTTATCAATTCGCAATGTCTGAAAACACCTTCGGCAGGTTTGCGACTCATTCGATCTCATCACTTACCTCATCAAAGTTTGAAGCGATCCCCGGGTAGCCGGCGTAGAGAATTCTGGCAATTCCCTAATGGAGGTGGACGCCATGACTTATTCAGCAGACACACATTCAAGCCCAGTACCTGAATTTGGGATAATTTTTATCCATTTCTTGTTGGTTCTCAGCATCTTTCCCTGTACTGTGAAAGACCCTCTTCTAAAATACATGAGCACATGAAGGTGTTCACCGTGCTCTTCTGGCTATTTGGCTTGTTTGTTTGTTTTTTTTGGAAGGGTTGTATAGGAATAACCCAAGTGACCTCATTTAGACCATTTGTGTATAATCCAAATTAGTCTCTTTGATAGTTTGATTTCAGTTCAAGGCTTTACAGAGATTTTCAGTTGCGCTCTAATCAATAGCCAGTCAATAGTCAGCAGGAATGGTATCTTTTGATGAGCCGGACTGCTCACCTCAGCAGTTTATTCTTGATCAAAGATGAGAAGTTGCTCCAGGCATTTTAAACAAATGGTTAAACAGCAGTGATGTTAGCTTGGAATTTTGTCAAACAGATTATGGGCTAAGAATTCATTGAGCCTATTAAATTATTTGTGATCATGCATGAATGTAATTGAATAATGGCAGGTTTTTCAGTTGAGTTACAATGTAGGATTGGTTTTGTGAACACTTAGGTGAACCACCTGTGAACTAAACTAGTGATCTGTTCACTTCCTATGAGTAGCTACACACTGAATTATTGACAGCCAGCCTCCTCACTATCTCTCCAGCCCTGCTGAGAGATTCGCTGGCTCCAGATACCAGCCTGCATTTTCAAAAGGTGGATTTGTTCCCCTTGAATCATCTCCATCTGGACCCTTAAATGATTTACTGTACACGTAAGGCAATGTTAACAAGGTGATGATTGATGGAAACATAATCTAATGCTCGTATCCTTAATGATCGCGCAACTGTCAAGTTGACAGTGAGGGGCTGGGCTAATTGCTGTGCTCTGGCCCACAGACTAACAGGAGCAGACATGTCAGCTGCCAGACACTTCCCCGGATTGAGGAACAGTGTCAAAATTTTGTCAAACTCAATGCTCTGATAATCTCCACCTTCTTGTTTTTTTCCTACAGGCTGAAACTTTTGATCATCAGTCAGTAACCTCCAAGGGGGCTGGGAAACCAAGTGCCATAATGCAAAACATCCTAACTAATCATTTGGTCCCATATTCAATCTTGTTCTTCTTAAAACAAGTGAGGAAATCTGCCAGTGGGATGAGATAATCCCACTTGTTTCCAATGACAATCAACTTGTTTCCAGATTTTTTTGAATCAAGCGTCATTTCTTGCTACTAGTGGGCTGATCTGCCTTTTTTCCAGCATATTTACACTTCTTCTCAGAAAAAATATCCTGAAACAAATGCATTTAAGTCACTCCAATCAAACACTACAGCAGCTGATTTCAAGATTTAGCAAAGACACACAGAGAGAAATGAAATGAAATGAAATAATTTTACAAAACCTCAACCATTATGGTGACCTTTCCCTGTCCTATGATATTAAGCAAAAGAGGATGGTAAGTTCTTACATAATGAAGAACCAAGGACAACAACATATACAGTAAACCTTAGCATTGTTAATCAGCGCTTTTCAGTTATAGCATTTCTGGTTTTATTTGTCACCCCAGATTTTTATTGTCCGTAATAACTTGGCTGGGTGCTCTTAGATCAGTCAGGGTCTGACATTTCATTACTTGGAACATTCAAAGGGTCCACTGCAATTTTGCATGTAAATTTATTTTACAGTCACACAAAGAAAACCACTTAGCCCACACATCTTAAAGTAACAAACAAAACCAAGGCCGTGTTGACAATTACAAAGTATTCATATGAAAAGGGCCATTTATTAAAGCCGTGGCCGCGGCTCTCAGAGGAGGTCTTGGAAACCACACTTCTTGCTTGGTAAGCCATAAAACACTTATAGTGTTTAATTGCATTAAGGCTTGCCTGAGACGCCTCCATCTGACTGATGGATAAAGTGCTGTCCTTTCTGCAAAATGCTGACCAACATTTCCATATTCTCTATATGGCGCCTAATTCAGAAAATGGGGAGGATTGACATTCGATTTATATGCTGTGCATGTCTGAAGAGTTAACTGAGCAGCTCAAGCAGATTCATTGGACGTACGTCATGGTAACCTGACAGTGACACCCAGGCAGCATACTGACGATTAGTGGATCAGATATAGAAACACGGATATAGTAAACCAATGCATACAAAACTCTCCATATAAAAGTTTCTGTTTTTTTCTGCCCATCCCTGATTTAGTTGGATATTAATCTTCCCCTCATGGTTTCTGACTGAGTGCCCAGTCAAGACAAGTAATGAGGAGAAATGCGAAAGTCTGGCAGTCGCTTCCAAAACAATATCCACTCTTCATCACAGCATATTGCAATGAAAACAAACAACATGACAGCTTGATAACACAAGTGAAGTATGAGTGGCTGCTATTTCCTGACCAGTATTCAGTGTTATAGTTATATCAAACTACATCTCTCCCTTCAGCGCAGCCTTATTACTGGGATTCATATCTCTGTGGAGAGGAAAAGCCCGGCTGTAAATTGAGGGAAGGCTTGACATTCTCAACAAATTGATATCGAAGTAAGGCGTGATGTGTGCTGTAATCTTATAGTCTTGTCCTAACCGTTTTGACAGGCAGGGATGAGTCGAATCCAAATGCAGTTGGACTCTCTCTATCATCCAAAAACAGTCTCATGTGTCCAATTTTCCTCTGATTTGCATTGCTACTGCTATTGAATAATCCCTATAGGCTTTTGTTTAGTGTTGTAAAATGTTGTCATATTTCTATAGGCAGCATTGTGTTGAAGCTGCCAGGGGAATTGTGCACGTTATCATCAAGCATTTTGAAACGGGGATGAGGGCCCTCCTGGGGTTTCAATTATTATATAACACCTTAAGTTATAAAAACAAGCCTGAAATGGGTGTATTGACCAAAGCCTGCCACTGTGGAAGAATTGGACATTGATGAAAATGGCGAGATGGGAACAAAAAAAAAATCAATCAATTCATGAACAAGCACATCCTATTACAAGACAATAACGCGTCCCCGCAGCAGGGACGACCTACTCAAAACGGAAGGAAGCAGCAAGTGAAATGTCTCTCTGTCTGCAGCAGATCACCTCATAAACATCAGAGAAACTACAGAGTGGTCAATGTAGAAAAAAACAAAAGGATTAGTCTGGTGGATGTCTCATTTTAGAATGAGATACTTCATGTCAAGCACAATCACAGAAGCCGTACAAGAATAAAAATTTCACAGCTTTGGCTCATAACCGATCGATAAGCTGTCGCTGATAAAAAACTTGTTTCATCAAGTTATTTGCTTTTCCATATAGACCATGTCCTGATCAGTAGTCCCAAAGTGCTTCTCTCTCAGAGTGAGAGATGGCATTGTTTGAATCCAAAAAGTGAAGACGGGTCCTGAGAAGAAAAAAAAAGCTGTACTGATGCTGCAGTTTGTATATTAAATAGTGTCCCAAAACTCTCTCTGGTCATTTTTTGAGGTGTAAATGGAGCTTTGAATACAATAAATATAAAATACAAAATGTGTTGTTTTGAAATACTGCATTATGTGTTTCAAAATCTCTGACAGCGAACAAATGTAACTAACTGCTAGTAAACCAGTAGTTAACAGGTGGTTCTTGAGTAACTCCTAATGAAATTTTATAGAGTAGCTAATGATTAGTTTATTGAGAAACGACTGTTGGAAAATATGTTAATGAACTAATATGTAATCAATTGTTTATGGGTATCTGTGAATCCTTGTAGTGTTCCTTTACTTAATGCATAGCTCTTGATTACTTCTGAATAATGTACTAAACAGCACTTAACCAATAATAAACCATTACTTCATTATTACCCACCTATTTGTTCCTATTTTTGTGTCTCCTCAAGGAAAATGGTGCACCATATGTTGTTATTGAGCACTGAATCATTTCCTGTTCGTTACTTACCAATGTTCAAATTTACACTATACTTTGTGTTGATAACTGTCTATTTTTTCTTTTTACGTCCATTAAAACCACTATTCAAAAAGTTGCAAAAGTTGCAACATCTTGTTATTAATAACTTCTCAGTTGAACATTGCTGTTTGAATCCAGGTTATAGAGAATTTATGGTTAATAATAGAATATGGTGCACATACATGCAAGCTCACACACACACACACACGCATGCATGCACGCACACACTCTCTTCCCCTTTACCAAGCTGTGAGTCAGAGCCATGTACTGTCAAGCACAGGCCTGGGATCTCAGAGGGAAAGCTTGCCTCAATCTTCTGTGTCACACTCACTTCTCGCTCCTGGATGTGGCCGGAGGACAGAGCATCAGTTCTGGTGTCTCATGGCCTGCTACCCATCCCCCGGGGTTTATATGGGAACTTGAGCCTTATGAATTCATCTACTCTATAGCTGCAGTGGGCTTGAAAAAAAAATTCCATAATCCGAGTCTGAGCATTTATCTGAGTCAGGCAACTGATTTATTCAGCAGTGGGGTGCCTTGTAGTACAGCTAAGTGAGATCTTCTGACAAAATGTAGATAAATGGATAGCGAAACATATGACAGGGAAAGCCCTTGTTGCCGTTTTTATGAGCGAACAATGAGATAACAATGTTGAAAGGCCACCTGGGATCTTATCAAAGATGGCGGGGCACCATGTATCAAAAAATGGCTTTGCAAAATGAAAAAGAAAAAATCTAATATCATGTAATGGTGCGCAATAATCTCTAACCCAAGCAGGGCGAGTTTGAGGGGTCCTGCTGTTCTCCTTTCCCCCGGGGGATTCTGGGTAAAAAAATAAAAAAAACACACACAAGCACATCACCTTGGCTCACTCTAACCCCCTAACTGATTTATTCTAAATGTCAGGCTTAGTGTGCCACCCCTGCGCTGCACCCTTGATATCCTGGAGGAGTAAGAGTCAGACATCTGTGGAAGAAAATCCTGGATATTACAGAAATGTGAGTGGATCAGGACAGTGAGAGGAAGACAGAGAGTAGTGGGACATAACCTTCACTTTAATAAGGCCTCCGGGGTGTGCTTTAAGGGGGAGAGACCACCATCTCACAGATTTTCAATCCTTTCCCAAAAAAAAAGAGAGAGAGAGAGAGAGGAGAAGGGGTCATGTGGAGCTCAGCGTCAGGCGGGGGAGAGGGAGATTTTTGATACGGGAGAGAAAATTTGACAGAGCAGATAGGGGGAGATGTTTCATCAAAACCTGGCAGGCAAAAAAGGCCACTTTTTATACTCAGTCAAGATGTTTGTGTCCTGTCACATCAATGGCTGACCGCATGTGGTTCCCTGGGTGGAGCAAACCAAGATATCATACGGGGATCAGAGGCTATTTGTATTATTTTTAAAATCTCTGCCTTTAAATGAATGCATTACCAGGCTGAACAGAGGGACGGATGTGCTGTTTCATCCTGACGGTAATTGAAGTGTAGTGTATTGACCGCCCCCCCCCCTCCCCTA
>OMLF01042705.1:0-11393 GCA_900302615.1 Holocentrus rufus | reverse complement strand
TGCAAACCAACAAAGCCTCATAAGTCATCAATGCAGTGACAGAAAAAGTTCATTCAAAGCTCACCTTGTAGCTGAGTCGGCAGTTTCACCACATTTTTGATCTGAACCTAAGAGACAAAGCAGTCCAAGTAATTTTCCTCCTTGTTTTCAACAAAAACACTTTTCCCTTTACTTTCAGCAATATGCCGCTGTGGAGTAAAGAAGAGTTTGTGTCCTTGGCACCATCTAGTCCAAAATCGCTTAAAGTAGAAAAATCGAAAGTCGAAAAAGTAGAAGTAGAAAAATCATCCAAAGGGATGATGACCTTACTTTTGCAGTGTTGTGTGTGTGTGTGTGTGTTGCACCATTTCTGTGTTTACTTGTGTTTTCTCAGTTGCCATAGTGTTTCTGTATCGTGTCTTTGGTCAAGCTGGTACGTATGTTTTGCTATTTGCTTGTTTCCTCAATTTGCATCATGTTTCCATTATCAAACTGGTCCTTGTGTTTTTTTTCAGTTTGCAACATGTTCTGTAATGTTGTAATTGCGTTGCCATGTTGTTGCTTGTGTTCAGTCTTTTGCTTGCGTTAATTGCAGCATGATGGCCTCTTTCAGCCACCGTAGACATCAGTTACGAGCTGCTGCTGCAAACGGTGCTGCAGACCGAGCTCAATGATGTGGCTTTCACACCACATTTTTGACCGCGGGGAAGATTTCCCCCCTGGTCCCAAGCAGGGTTTAATTTGTCCAGTGGTGAAAGTTTCCGCCCCGAGTTGAGATGAAGGTGAAACTGCTTCTGTTCTTGCCTGACTTGAAAATGTCAGTATGAAAGTGCCTTTAGTCTAATAATAAGTAAAGAAACCTGTGAGCAAGACAGTATCACTTGTTTCTAATACAAAAAAGGTTCAGAAGAAGAATTTTCTGGGGTGAAGTGACATTGTTTTTAATGCAGTGATCTGCCTTACTTTAAACTTTTGTCTCTTGTTTCAGTGAATGATGGAACTACACTGCAATCGGCAAACTTTTATTTGAAACAGTTGGAGTTATCTCACCTCAATGACAGTTTTTTTTTTTTCATTTATCAAGGAAAATAAAAAGTTTTAACACGAACTACCAGACCAGGACTTGTTAGGATTGCTTTTTTTCATTGTAGCGGATGTGAAGACTCGGCTTTCTGTCCTTGTGAGGACATTTGTGTTCTCATAATGACAGAATGACAAGAAAAGACACACACACACACACACACATATGCAGGTGGGACTGTAGTACCTGTGGGATGAGACATAAGAAGCAGACACCAGTCATGTTTTCACCCCACAGCCTCCGCCTCATGTTACCTGTTTTTTTTTTTTTTGAAGTGTTGATGTCATCATGGCTCCGCTCTCACCTCTCTGCTCTGGTCTCTGCACAGCTGGAGTTTTTGAGCTCGGTGGTGAGTCAAGTTTTCTCTGGACGATGAAACGTCTGACTGCTGTCTGTACTCAGTTTTGTATTTCTCTGTTAAGTTTCGATTTGTTAAGAGAAGTGGACACATGAGACACCACAAATTAATCTGGGAAAATGTGGCATCTGCATCTGCAATGTCTTTCCAAGTGTGCCTTTAAATTGATTGACTGATTGATTAACTGATTGATTGATTGATTAGTTGATTCATTCGTTCATTTTGGGGACAAAGTGGAGCAAGAGAGGACAGATAAGACGTGATCAGTGTGTTAAAGTGTGTTACCTTTAGACACCTTCAGGAGTAGTGTAGTATAGTCCCACGCATAGTGCGAACAATGCCTTGTTTTGTGTGTGTGTGTGTGTGTGTGTGTGTGTTTGTGATGCCATGCCAGGCATTTGCTGGAATGTGTTAACATTTTGTGTCAAGGACCCTACTTTTTTTTTTTTCTTTTTTGTTACCGCCAGGTTGAGTCATCCTTCTTGGAAATCGCTCTCAGTGTCCTGATTGATGGGTACCAAGAAGCATTGCTCATCCACTCTCATGCATTGACACCCACACACACACATACACACATGCACACACACACACACATACACAAACTGCACTTTTAATTTCCATCAGCATTTGATTTTTATTCTTGCTTCTTTCTGTCAATTCTGGGAAACCGCTCCTTGATAAATTACATTTCGAGCAGCGCCTACTCTCTGAAAAGTTACTTGTCATTTGTTTGTTTAGACGGAGTTCCTTTAAGGTCTCACCAGTATAAACTTCAGAACATGGACAGGTGATCATGTCATAATGACATGCTGTAAGTCTCTGGGTTTCATACTTGGACCGTGCACTGGGTGGGGGTAAGTCTGTTTCTGGTAAACTGACAGTTTAATACAAACTTTGGTGGAGTGTTACGTGGACGTGATATGTGAACATTCGTATCTCTCCATTCCCTTCCACAAAGCAACAAAACAGGTCCCAAAATATCAGTTTTAGCATATCAACATGAACAAAGCTGATTATGCCAATATAAAAAGCAATAAGTCACAGTACCCATTTTTGAGGAAATTAAATTCCTATTTTCTTTTTATTTTCCCATTTGAATTGGAAAGTAGATCCGGCAGGTAGCATCTGCAGGTAACTTGCACCAGGAAGCCGACTTGATATACTTTCAAATCATTGTAATTACACCAAAAATGGATACTGGGACTTGTTGGATAATCAACACAATCTGCTTTGTTTGTGCTTGTTTATATGCTGAAAGTGTTATTTTGAGGCCTGTTTTCTGCACTGTGGAAGTGAATGGAGAGAAACAAACACAGTATTCTGGTTTACCAGCCTAAAGGAGCATGGAGCAACTAATATTTCAGGATATTAGTTGGATATTGGATATTAGGAGGATATTTCACCACCATGTGGACTCATATCACATCCAGGGAACGACACAACCCGACACTTTACCCAGACTCTGTGCTGCTTTAAGCGCCATATTTGAAATAACCAACAAGTGAAGTCCAGGTTGTAAAAGTGGCCCCACATTTACTACTATAATATTCCTAGTGGGCTCTTCTTTACAAATGAACAACCAAGTCTTAATTAAAAGCAACTGTTTAAATATCTTTTACATAGAAAAATGATCCCGTCACAGAGGCAGGACTGTTCTGCCTTAAAAATCTGTGTAAAGATGTCATGTCAGTATAAAGCCGATCTAAACTCTCTTGGTACTGAACCAGCTGGTCCACCTGGTAAAAAAGCCAGATCAGAACCGGGATTCATTCAGTGTAAATCCGAGATGGACAGATTCAAGGGCAGCTGCCAGTGTAACCATGGTAACCACTACGCACGACCTCAACATTCTATCAGCTGTTCCGGTGGATAGAGCTGAATCACCGCTGACTGGAGAAAATTAACGTTAGAGATAAAAACAGAAAAAAAGTTACTGGAGGTGAGAGAGGAAACAACCGGACTGAACTAGAAACCATGCAGGGAGTTTTTAAATATTAGAGAACGGGAAATAATGTCATGAGTTGACATCATAACATTTCTTCTCCTCAGTCTTCTTGCCCTCTCTCTGAAATCGCCAAAATCTGTTAACAATTTTCCTGCATCTTTGAATGATGTTCATCAAAATTTGATTTAATTTTTCTGTGTTTATGTTATTAAAAGTTTTTCTAGTAAAACAAGAAAAAGTAGCACAGGAATCATCACTGACTGGTGTTAAGCGGTAACCATAGCAACAGTGAATATGCTTTGCAGTGATTGGTCAGGAGACTGGTGTAGGGGTGTAGACTGGCTTAACTTGCACTATAGACTGTGATATTTTTCATGACATCACCTGCTGGTTCTACTGGGCAGAATAAAAACCAAATACAGTGTAAAAGGAGATAAATGAACATCAGTGTAAACGGTACATTGTTATTCAGATTCAAATTCAGAATCATTCAGAATTATCATTTATCCCGGCAAAGGTCTGGATTTTTTACCGCCACTAGCAGTGTGAAGACAGCTTAAGTTGTGCAGAATAAGGAAAGTCTTTTCTTGTGTTGATGTTAAACTTTTTGGTTTGTATTCCTGCTTTAATTCAGCTTATCCTTTCTTCTAAGCACCTTGGTAGGCAGCAGTCACACAAGTTCTCTCTAAGCATGTGTTTATACACAGTTTTGGATGAGATTTTAGGACTCAGTAAAAGATTAAATCACTTCTAAAGAATGACTTTTATTGCAGCGGTCTCATATTATTTGCATTTTGAGACACTGCAGGCTAAATAAAAAGAGCGCCACTGGAGTCAATTCTGATTTCAAGTGTCTCTCCTGTTGTGAGGTGAGAGCTGTAACGCCGTGGAAAGTGAGAGCTTGAGAGGCGAGTACTTGTGATACTGGATTGTAATTCTCCTCTCAGCGGGGAACTCCCTTTACTGTTTGAATCATTATTTTCCCGTAAGTGTGAATTATGATTTTCTTCCATCTCAGGGATCCATGCTTGTTCACTGTATTCAGTTTCAGATGTCAAGTGACTCTGTTTGCTTGGCAGAGGCAAACAGAAGGATGCTGAATGTTTTCATAAAGGTTGTGTGGCGGATCGCTGAGGGACTGGCTTCTCTTAGCACAGGATTACATATCTGCATCTGTCAGTGGCAGGAGTTCATTTACTCTCCTGCTTGACATTCACATGGCCGTGCACAGTCACATTAGGAACTGTCTACTATCACAGTCTTCTGACATGATTGTTGTTTAGGGCAGTTTTTTTAGATTTGGGTGGGTGTTGTGCAGATCTGCCTCTGCTTCCTGAACAGTGACCAAATCTGGTCCACTATGTTGGGGTGAAGTCTTCATTCATCTTCCAGAGGTCTACCTCGAGACATCAGGTCAGCACCTCTGGTCTCCAAGCCCGGCATCTGAAGGGCTTCTTGGTTGCCCACAGCCACAGGTTCTCTGCCATCTCCAACAGACTCCGCCCTGCCTGTTGATGGAAAAAAACGTAGCATTGATGAGTGCATGAACATGAAGATGTAAGAATCAAGTTTGCCTAATGGTGTCCCTGACTTCATGTGTTTGGGGTTCCTCCAGCGGTCCAGGTCTCTGTGGACTGACTGGGGAATTCAGTTTTTTGCCAACATGTTGTTGCAGCACTAGTGAGAGCCGTGACTCTTTCAGCTCCAACAAGCAGGATATTTTCACTTTGATAGACGGTTGGTCTCGCCAAGGTTGAAGACAATATCAACATGCCTACAGAGGAAACTGAGGCCCGACCAGCACCGCTGGAATGTATTACTGTAGAAAATGCCTCCTCTAAAACTCAGTTTTATTTTTGTGACTCACTTTAAGGAACTCTTTTGGTGGATACTGAAGATAGAACTGAAGAGTAATACTAAACAGAAAAATCCATGTTTTTAACTGGGTTTACCATCCCTTCATGTATAGTTTACTATAGAGTAAAAACACTGCAGTCCCTCCACTGCTCCTGTGCCTCGGTCCCCTCTCCACTGGGTATAATGGGGAAGGAGCCGTACCCACCAGACAGGAAGCCACACAGCCAGCGGAGAGGCAGCAAAAGTTTGAGCTGAACTGGAGGAAACCCTCCAGAACGTTCCCTTGGTGTTGTAGACATTATCATAAGTGCCACCTCCTATGACTCATTTGTCTGCTTAAAAGGCTACAGCTCTCTGGCAGACACGAATTACACCGGCTATAAAAGTCAGCCGCTCTGCATATTCGGGGAGACGCGGCAGTCTGGGAGTTCGGGCGGCGGAGGGAGGACGTAAACTTCTCGGAGGACTGATTTTCCTCTCCTTTCTTTTTGTTTTCTCTCTTTATTTTCTCCCCACCTCTCTGCCGGCGCTCGGAGAAGCAGCCAGTCAGCAGAAAGCAAGTTGCGGGATCGCTTTGTGGCACGGCTGCAAGGTGACGTTAATGAAAAGGGCGAGGGGGGCGACGGGGGAAGAGAGAAAAAGCATTGTGTCAGAAATAAGTTCCTGTTTCTCCACTCCATTGACAGATACAAGCCAGGCAGGGAATGAACGGCCCTTTATCTGTTTACAGGCTGCACTCCACTGGGTAGGCTGGTAAAAGCACACATGTGCATCCTGGCCTGCATCTATATGTGTACTAACACACATGCACACACACACACACACACACACACACAATACACATGCACTGTACACATACACAACACGTGCATGCACACACACTCTGCAAACAAGAAGGGATAACACACACACTTACAAACACATGCATACACACGCCTGCACCTCCCTGTAAGCGGAAGACTATTGATTTCACACCCTAGTCATTTCAGAAGGATTTCGGGAGTAGCTGTTTTTTTTTTTTCTTTTTCTTTTTTTTTCTTCCACTCACAGCCAAACCGGAAGACAGCGGGGAAAAATGCAATTAAAGCTACTTCTGATGGAAAGCTGTGGCTTTGCATTATTCAGAGCTCAGCCATCAGCCTTAAGGATGCTGTCCACGTTTTATTGACAAGCTCCCCTTTCAGATGTTCAGGGGCATTAATTACTATGAAAGATTATGTGATCCACAGCTGATCAGTCCACTGTCAAACACCAAGCAGCAGCCACAGGAAATCTGAAAAGAAGTGTTTAACTGAAAATCTTTAGTTCTGATGAAGCCTGTGGAAGAACATGAATATTTGTCACGACCTGATATTTACTAATAGATAAGATCTGATGTAACTAAAGCTTAAACCTCTGGCTTATAGTTGTGAGTCCATTCCAGCATTGGAGAAAGTAAGTAATTACTATACCTTCACATAACATTGTTAGCTACCTTAAAAAGTAATAGTTATTGCAAAATTGCTCCTCATAAAATAGAAGTCGAAGTACATCTTCAAAAATATGAACTTATATCAGGCAGCACTGCCACTTTTTCACTATAAACAAACCTGTTGGTGCTGCTAAAGGCAAGTTCACAGGGTCACCAAAATTACCAGGTTTCATCCTCTGATCGACATGAATGTTGTCACAAAATTTCATGGTGATCCACTTCATAGATTTTGAGATAAGTCACCGAACTGCTGACAGACGACTAACAAATTACCAGTAACAGATTACAAAAACTGAACAGCTAAAACATTAAATTACTAGCTGCCACAAAAAAGTAATCTGAGTATTACTTAGTACCATCAACACTGGTGCCTACACACACACACACACACACTCACACTGTCACCGCTGATCAGACCTACAGTGAAATTGCACCTTGTGTTGGGCTTGTGCTGACCTAAATGTTTACGGCCAACATCACCCTTGTCTTGTTTGCAGAATTGATAAAAGCATACAATTTGCAGCCGCTGTAGAAAGCCATTTTCTTCACTGATGAGGTTTTTGTGTATTTATTTATTTATTTACTGAGCCCAGTCACTGAAATTGATTTCCCCACTGCCTCTGTTTCTGAGTTACAGTTTGTGGACTGATCTGCCACCTCAGCAAGTCTGACAAAACATCGCTGTTGGAATATTGGAATTTTTGTGATTCAAACTTTGAGGTAATGCTACTGAAATAACCAGATGAGCTTCTAGATTTGGTTTTAATGTACAGATGAACAAACAAGTCATTCAGACAGTGACATAATCAACAAATAATATGGATCATATTAAAAAAACATAAAGTAATCTATGATCTTCCAAATTATTATTATTCCAAAATATAGCAGTGATAAAATTGCTTTGTAATTTGCTTTTTAGCCGCTGTAGCTAACACTGTCCTCCATCTTCAAGCTGTGTGTGTAAGGTGTGTGGGGGAGGGAGGGGAGGGTAAAGTGCTGGGCCCATATCTAAAAATCTATCATGGACTTTTTAAAAATTGTTTTATCTGTCTTCATGTCTTCTTCTCTGTAAAGTGCTTGTGCCAAACTCACTTATTAAAAGTGTTTCATAAATAAATTTGACAAGCCTGACTCAAAATATCTACTCAGATGGTCAATGAAGCTTCTATATTCCCTTTTAAAAGCCTTCATGAATACTGGATGCTGGAGTTACCAGACATACAGATCAGTTACATCACGCTGACATGCAGCCAAGGCCTCAGGAAGGGAAAGATCAGCACCGAGCCTTTATGTTATGCAACTGCATCCCATGCTGCGTGTCCCAGGAAATGTCCATCCTCACAATTAATTCAACTTGTTTTGAGTCTTGTGTCAAAATCCTGTTTTGCTCAAAACAAAAGGAGAAAATAAAAAACTTCCAAAGGGAGTTGTCAGTGTTTCCAGAGTAAATCAAACTTGTCTCAAGCACTTCTTTCTATAGTGAAGCTTGGTATATTATTTCTCTAGAAATGAAGATTATGTCATTTGATTCAGGAAAAGTTAAATTTGTCCTGTAAAATGAATTCAAGATGTTCAAAAAATTATATTTAAAGACTAAATGACTTACCAGTTTGGAGATTTCTGCAGAGTGGACTGATGCTCAGTTGCCCTGGACTGATCTATTCCCTTTGTTTCCATTCGTTACAGTAATGTGATAATTTATTGATCACTGTGGGGAAATTCTCTTTATGCTAACTCCCATGCAGGGAGGTCAGAGGTCAGGGTCAGATACAGAGGAGCCTCCTGCAGCTGGTAGGGAGTCGTTACCTTCTGAACGACCGCCTGAAATATCTTCTCCCAAGACTTCACAAAGGGAAATACGTCTCAGCAGTAAATCCTCACATCATCTGCCTGAAATCCATGTCCTGTACGGCTCATTTGGTTGGGTTTCATTCCCACTGTGTACATCCATGCTGCTCAAAACAAAACAAAAACGGCACTATAGTAGCAGCCAGACAGAACACACACTAATGCAAGTGAAATGGTAATTTTTCACTTACCTGCTATTTTTTAAATCTAGCTATGCTGTACAGATTTAATACTAGATGTTATTGTATGTTTAATTTCATCAGCTAAGTAATCTAATGGTTCAAAATCTGAAGTAGACAATGGCGCAGCCAATTTGGACCGAGCCAGCTGAGCCAGCATTCCTTCTTATATTATTACCTCTAATTGGCAGAGCTGAATAAAGCCCTAGAAAGTAATAACCTGCATTACGTTTTCATAAGACTAAATGTTTGTTATTCTGCTCTCCATTACTGATTCATTTGCTGATCTAAATGCTCGGTGTCTGGTAGCTCCTTCCTGGGGAAAAAAAAAAATCCTCTGCATTTTAGATTTCGTTTTTAGAATAAACAGAGGAAGTAGTTAGCTGCAGAAACTCACAGTCCATCAGCAGAGAATCTGAAGAAAATGACATCACGGTCCCGCCCACACTGTTTGACTGGCAGGTGATCTCTGGGAAGTACAGTGGAGAAACACCAGCAGTGAGGGCTTAGCATGAAAGATTGAGACAAAATTAAAAATACATGGATTTTGCAGATTATCCATTTAACAGTAGTGCAACATTATTTATGATTGGTGCAGCTAACAACAGGCCTGCTGGGACTACTCAAAGTACCACAGGACACAAGCTACAGCGCAGGAGTGAGAACACGCAAGTGGAGTTGAAAATCGGCAAGCTGTGCTTTGGGAACAAACAACAGCGGCTGCATCTATTTCTCCACATATATTAGTGGTCTGGGCTGGGATGGCCTGTTCCTATTAGTTCCATTCATTACCCATTGGAGGAACGCCTAATGTATCTTCTCCCCAGCCGCCGTCATAAGCCTCAGATTGGTTCTGGGTGGCCGGTGGCCTGCAGCCCGCTGCAGAGGAAACATATTGAGCTTCTCCAGAACTTTACTTGGGGTCATTTCATCAAGCGAGGGGCCTTCTGATTAACTTTCTCTCAGCCTCATTGCTTTGAGCGCCCGACAGATCGCTTTCACGGGGGCTCTACTGTCCCCTGATTCTGTACATTAATGTTCCTCTGCTTGATGAGACGTTCACACAAAAGTTGCAGTCAAAGCGAATTATGGGAGCAGTCGTCATGGACACATTTTCTACAAGTAGCCTAAAAGCATCACAGAATAATTAAAATGTTGCTATTAATATTCTGTTGACAGCAGAGACAGCCAAATAGGTAAAAGTTAACATGGCCAATCAAGACAAGCTTGCAGGAATACAGTATAAATGTTTAGATTTGGTTCACTGGTGATCTACAGCGATCTGGTTTGGACGGGACTCAGCCAGCAGGAGCCGAGTGTGTCGCCCACTGGCTCAGTTTGTTTGCACCTACAGTCAAAGAAGGAGGCTGCTGATTAATTTTCTCTCAGCCTCATTGCTTTGAGAGCCAAACAGATACTTCTTGGCTGCTCTGCTGTTCCATGCCTTCACATTAGCTTTCCTCTGCATGATGAGAAAAAAGTAACAGGAGAATTAAATTGTGAAAACTTAGTGATACATTTTCTCCGGCTAGTCTTTCAAACTTAACTCTCGACGACACGTGTTCAGCATTTTGGGGCCAATTCAGTGAAACACTGCTGATGTCAGGAATCCACAATGATCCACTGAACCCACAGTGGCCAACCTATTTATTATATTGTACATTGATATGCATTGTCTACATGTAAGCGTCTCAGGTATTGTAGACCAAATTAATTGGTTTCTAGGTGGCTATCACACATTTACCTTGTAATGCTCATTGGTCAGAATGGGCAGAAACAAAAACACAGAATAAAGTGAGAAAAAAAATCTCAAAACACCTCAAAAGACATAATAGTCATTATAACAATTCAGATGATAATTGTTCCCATGATGTTCCCATGATGGATCATTAAATTTAAAGATCTTAGGTCCAGAATAGCATATTTCAAAGTCTATTTGTTGGATTGGTGTGAAATTTGGTGACACCATTCATGTTGGGCAGAGGATGAAACCTGCCAATTTTGGTGACCCTATGACCTTTCCTCTAGCGCCACCAGCTGCCCCAGCAGAGCATGTGTGTTTGAAATAATAAACTTACTTTTATTTGCTGGATTTTCATTTGGTGTACTTAAACTGAACCTACTTCACCTTCTTACTAACAGCAACCACTTTATATTTCACATCTCCCTTCTTTGTATTCTACGTCCACTTCTATGTCCATTTCGGCGGAAAAAAATAAATTAATATCTCTAAAATATAGAGGCTCCAATTTGTAAAGGTGGAACTGTTTTGTCAACCAAGGATAGTAATGCATTATCCTTTTAAATAGCACAACCTTTTTTTTTTTTTTACTTTCACAGCTTTATCATTCATTCATCACATAATTTTGTACAAAGAGTTGGCACTCAGATGGTGGATTTCTCATTTTGAAATGACACTTCATTTGTACACACACATTTTCTCAGAGGGACAATTTTGGATGTCCAAGCGTTAGACAGAAATCTTATAGCCTGTCTTAAAACAACACATACATCCAGAAACACGTAAATCTCCCCGGGCAGTGGGTGTAGCGGGGGTGGGTTACCTTTCTGCAGGGTATCACCATGCTCTTGACAGCAAATGGTGTCAGCTTTAATTGGAACAAGCAGAACGTAATGGAGCGTGGCAGATGGCTTCCACTGTGCCTGAGAAGAGG
>OMLF01042702.1:0-10517 GCA_900302615.1 Holocentrus rufus | reverse complement strand
ATTCTCTGCATTCTACAGTGAGGACCTGCAACAATGTCCTCATTAATGAGTGCTTTGAACTCGGGTGTTATTTGTCAGGGCTTATCAGTCAGAGAACACACACACACGCACACACACATAAAGACAAACACACATACATACGTATAGGACTCTGACATGCTGCATGGTCTCCTCATCCACATCTCTCTCAGGCTTGGCCCAGTCGACTTGGACAGAGTGACCCCATAGCTGGAAGGTTCCTGGTGGACACACACACACACACACACACAGAGAGAGAGAGAGAGAGAGAGAGAGAGACAGAACATTCAGAAACAGAACATTTATAAAAACACTGTGAACCACTCATCGTTTCACTGGAGACACCCTGGAACCCCCTCCAGGACCCCTGGGGGACCCTGCTCCCTATTTTGGAAACCGCTATCTTGGCTAGAGAGCTTAAATCGAGTTAAATCGAAAAAGTGAAACACCGGAAACCAGCAGCTGGTAAAATAATGCATTCTACCAGTCACTTTGGTAGGTTACCATGCTTTGTTTGGACGTCCTGCTCTATAGTAGGTAGTTTGTTTTCTGCCCAGTCAACATAAGCCAAATGCAAAGCTTAATTCCCCCTCAGACTTCAGTCACACAGCGTCCTGTGATCTGCCTCCCTCTACTGGACGGCAGCAGCAACTGTCTTGTTCAGCTGAGAGGCTGCGTGAAATGAATGAGATCATGAAAAAGCGAAGATACAGTGAAGAAATTATCCCCCGTGTCGTCCCGATATAAAAACACTGTGAGCTCCCCCTCGTTTTGCTGGAGACACACTGGAACTGAGGACAGAGGAAGTGGACAGAGGGACTGAGGACAGAGCAGAAAGAGAGGAAAGAAAGAGGAACAACTTTTTTTTTGGACTAGCCAAAAAAAAATGGAGCGATGCAGAGTGACTTGGAGCGACAGGGAGAGCAGGAAGAGAGTCAAAGAGACAAAAAGACTGACAAAAGAGAGACAATATAAAGAAAAAGAGAGACACTGACGAGGGAAAAAATGGATGCAATGGGGAAGACATGTCGAGAGAAATGTTCATTCGCTTATTTTCCCCTCTGTATGCTTGTGCTACACAGGTGCATGTGCATGTCATGCCAGGAAAGGAAGCTGAAAATTCAAACTGACAGACAGAGGAAGAGACGGAGTAGAGACTAAAGGCTGCTTTGTACTTCATGAGACACATCTGATCGCCCTGGGCAGTTATACTCCGTGCACAGGTGTGCTGCTGAGCGTCCCGCGTCTGTGGGAATACGGGAGTGTGTTATGTCTCATGTGGGATTTGTCCGATACCACATCTACACTGACAGCTTCGGCGAGCTCATCCCAGGAGTTAAAGGCACAATCCGCAATTTGTGCAACACCCCAGTCGGCGTGTTTTGGTCCATATCAGCCAATGTGGCAACAAAATGTGGACTCAACTACAGATTACTTTGCCTCACCATGGCAACGTGGAACACTCCGCGCCCCGACACCAATTATACAACGTTATGCAACAAATGTTAATGCGTGTCTGCACTGTTTTAATTTTCAGGAGGTGCACAATGTGTTTTATGTTTGCCGTTGCCAAAACAGCATAAAATGAGTCGTGCAACGTTTGTCTTACAGGATATTAATTTGTTTAAAGAGAAAAAGCACCTGAGCAGGCAGCGTTTTATACAAAAACACAACTGAGACATGACTTGATGCCTTACTGCCTCCACACGCTGCTGAAAATACAAGCATTTTTTTTTGTTTCGAACACACAGACTGACATCCTCCTCTACATCCTCCAAGTTTAAATTCATGTTTGAGTTTACTGGGAGGCCCAAATCACTGCTTGCAGTCTCAAAAGTTTCACTTGAACCTTCTTCTTCTTCTTCTTCTTTCTTCTTCTTCTTCTTCTTCTTCTTTCTTCTTCTTCAGTGTGTCTTGTTGTTCCAGTCCTGTCCACTAGGTTTCCCAGTGTTCTACACCACCACACACCTGTTTCCTGTTTGCAATCAACCCAGTCCTGCTCCTCCCTGCACCAGCTGCTCGTCATCATTAATCAGTAGTATATATACCAGTCAATTAACCAGTCGTCTTTTCCATAGTGAAGTGTGCTCCTGAGCTTTTCAGTGTCTGTTACAGGAGCTCTGCCTAGTCCGTCATCTGTTTGTTTGTATCTTATACTCAGTTAAGAATATAACATTGTCCATGTGCCGAACACAGAGGAAATCAATAGATGAGTTAAAGAAAAGATAAAAACACAAAGTCAGAGTTAGCGAGACATGGAGGTAGAGAGAGAGAGAGAGAGAGGGTTCCAGTATACCAGGTATGAGCTTCCTTCTGGCCATGGCTGTAGCTTTGTGGGATTCGTACTCGACGAAAGCAAAACCGCGGTTTCTGCTCTTGTCTGTGCAGCTGGGATAGACGATCACATCCACCACCCCCTCTGACACCTGGCAGTTCACACATGCACACACACACGGATGCACAGACAGAGAGACACATAAAATTGCAAACATGAATATGTGTACATGTATTACAAAGAGTCTAGTGTTACGTAAACAGAACCAATTTACCAGACACGTGTATAAAAAAGGAAGAAATTTCAATTTTAATGATAAGAGGAAGTTTGACTGCACTGTGAAATCTATTTTCTTATAATTAAGATTAAGAAATGCATGCTCATGCGGTTTTTCAATATTCATGTTCATATTGTGTTAAAAAAAAAGAAGCCTCCAGCAATTTTTTTTGCATCTGCCAGACACAGTGACCAGTTCAACAAGTAGTGGGCTTCACACCCTGAGATGGTGAGGATAATTGGAGAAAAATAAACTCTGGAAAATAACTACAGGATGTGTGGGCGTCTGTGTCATGGCAGCTGCTGGCTGCAGGCGGGTGAATGCAGGGGTAGTTTTATGGGCTTTGGAATCTTATGTGGACTTAATCACAGCGTTACGTCCACCTGCAGATACTAAGATGTTGAGGTTAATAAGGTCAACAAGAGTAAAGTGCCTCTCAGATGCTGCCGTCCTTACTAAACTAGTTAAGCAGCCCCCTCTTGTGTCCTCTGTCTCACATTTTGGGTACAGTTGTCACAGGCTGGTGGCATGGGACCACAGTGCCAGGCAAGTCATTGTTCTCTGTCATTATTAATGTCAGTCGCCATGCAGAGAGCTGCAGCTTTTTGTCTCTGTGTGTACCCAGATGCCATTAGTCTTCCTGAAGCTGTTCCTAGGCGTCTATGTGGAGATCCAAGCATTGTCGTTTGTCACTACTGATCCATCCGGTCGAGTTTATGTTTTCGTGTGGATATAAATAAAAGATCTGAAAGTGTGTACCTTCTTCATCTCCTCTAAGATTTCATCCTTCCTCTTGTCTTTGGGGATGGAGCCGATGAAGAGGCGGCAGTTCTCCAGACTCACACACACTCCGATGAACTTCCCCGGGTGGATCTCGAAGTTGTTCAGCATCTGGATGGCTCTGAGGGCTGCCTCTCTGGAGAACGGAGCAGAGGAGAGGGGGGTTGGCAGTGGTCATATTGGTGTGTGTGTGTGTGTGTGTGTGTTAGGGATTGGTTGAAGAACAGGAAATCTTCATGACCCAAAATAGACATACCTCAAGTTAAATGGCTAATGTGTATCTTGTGTACCAGTCTCTTGTCTCTGCTGCCCCCTGCTGTTGGCCGGGCGAGGCTGCAGACTGCCACATGCTCACCCAACCCTAACACTTCAACAGTGAAGTCACCCGCTGGTTTCCACGTGACAGCCAGAGGTTCAGTGCATAATGCATGCAGAGGTGCAGCGACAAAGACAGCCTCCCTCATTGACTTCTCTTACCCTTGCACCATCCATGCACCACTCCTCGTTTCTTCTAAATCTCATGAGGCCTATGAATTCATTTGCTGATTTTTTTCTTTAGCTATTAGCCACTGCCCAATTCAAATGGAAATAATGAGATAAAAATAGCTTTTAGAGGTCAACTAATTATTGCATTGCTATATTCAGGGTTGCTACACCTTTTCACTTTTCATTTCCTCGACCAAAGTTCACTGAATTAAAAAGTAACCACATTAAATTAAAGCATTATTTATTTTTTCCCCCTTTAGAATAAAAAAAATAATAATTCAGTCACAAAAGCAATCACCAAGCAACATTTTCCTGCAACAGGAAGGTCTACACTGTGTTTTGAAAAATAAATAAATAAATTTGCAAGGAAAAATACATGAATTTTCTCTTTTATCATATTTCCAGACTTCTGCAGGTATGGAAAGTGATTTTTTTCCAGGCTTTCCGGAAATGTATTGGAATATCTTCAATTAATACACACATGCACGCACACACCTCATGCCCTGACCTGTTCGTGTACTTGACGAAGGCGTAGCCCCGGTTCTCTCCACTGAACTCCATCATGAGTCTAAACTCGTAGATCCTGCCGGCCTTCTCAAACATAGGGACCAGCTTGTCCTCATACATGTCTCTGGGAATTTTACCAACAAACACCTCACAGCCCCGTGGTGGGGGCGGGCCCTCCCAACCTTAACACAAACATATGGTCAGAAAGAGCTTGACTTTGTGTAGGATGGTCTGATTCAGTCCTTTAGTATCACACTTAGTTTGTTTAGAGCAGTTATTTTGAGGTTTTTTTTTGTTTTTTTAAACCAACTTTCTGAAATACTCCTTGTTGCGAGGTACGTCTCAATATGTCCCCCAACAAATGGACCGCTTCAGTTGGAGTGATGTGGTTCAACCATAATACTTTTTTTTCTTCCCCTTGAGCTCAATTCTGATTGGTTATTGCCACAGCATCTCTCACAAGAAACAAATGTATGAGACAGCCGAAGGACTCTCTGTCTTAGTGACTTCTGTGACTGTGACTTTATTCCCAAGGGAGTCAAAAAAAAAAGTTCTTAATGTACTGACACCCAAAGCTTTGGCATAAAAAGTCAGCATGTTTGCATGTCCTAAAAGTTTGAATTTGAATTTAAAATATGCCTTTTGTAGCACAGTCTGTACAGTCACACACACCTGGAGGCGGTCCACCAAACTTCCTCTGTCCATTCTCCTGCACCATGTTGTAGCCCGTCTTCTCCATCAGAGTCAGCAGCGCCATCTCCTTAGAACACGTTGACTCCAACCGGGTTTGGTCACACAAAAGCGGTTTCTCTTCACCAGAATCTCCCTCCATGGTTGTGTCTGGCTCTCTATCATGATATGCCGACATTGTTAGGGTTAGCTGGATTACGATTTCAACATTTAGCTGATGTGTATAAATAAGACAGTAGATGCCAGCTTCCTACTTAAAAATACAGTTGGTGCTAAGTAGGACTTGGTAAATGACAGTTTAGGGTGATCAAGGAAATACTGAAGTCATTTGTCCAGGCATTTTCAAAGCCAAACTTAGAGCAGCTAGAACAATTTCACCCCAAAAATGAGCCTGGAAAAAAAAAGTAGCTGCATCACAGTAAGCTACACATCCATTCAAACAGATGTGTCAAGACAAAGCAACATTTCCAAAGAACCCCATCTGAGAAGTTATTAGCTTTCTATTGAATACAATTTACTTCATGATATATGTCTGTCCAGTAAATTAAAGTTAGCTGAGGAGATAACAGTACCAAGACAAACATATATGATCAAAACATTCACTCTGATACATATTATAATTGCTCAAACTATCAGAGTGTATGTAAAAAGTTAGTAAAAGTTAAGGGAAAAGATTCAGTTTGTTGTTTAGCTTTGTCATTTTCTGTGGACCCCTGTAAACTTGCCAAGGGCTCATAACAACAGCTACTATTTAGCTTAAATTGCTGCTAACGGTACTACAACGGGAAATTAGCATTGCAGCTAACGTTACCGTTGGCAAATTCAACGGAAATATTAGCTCACCGGCAAAACTTGTTTCAACCATATTTCTACCAGTTAGCTTAAACAGCTTCAAACAAACACGTACCAAGTCTACTTTTGTATTTTCCAAGCAGCAGTTTTCTTCTTAACATGAACTGGATATTTTGGTTTACTTCTATCAAACTTTTCTCAGAGGTAAAAACTTACTTATAGCCTAGCATGCTGGCAACTTGTCAACGCTTGTCGCGGAGATAATGATTGACAGCTCGGAGATTCCCCAGGAACCAATCAGCATGTTGATCTAAGCGGATGGCGGGATGATACGTTTTCCCCTTGAGAAAAATGAATGAGCCCCATATAATGTGATAATACGTAATCTATTAACTGTTTTGGTATTGTTATTGTGCGAGTTTCCAAGCGGCGTTTTGTAGGTTTGTTTTGAAAATTGCTTTACAAATAAACAGTTCATAACAGGATCACATCAGCAAAGGATAATTCTTAATCCAGTAATTCATAATCCAGTAAATTAACCAAAAATCAAGAATTCCATAAAAATACTCTTTATTACATAGTCAAAATGCCACATTTTTACAGTATTTTAAATTTCCATAATCACAGACTAATCCAGTGTAACATCCTTGAGTGAAAACTTAATACACTCATTTCGAATCACGAGTAACTTCCACACTTCCCCCGTCCCACAATAAAACTGCATTCCAACATTACATCACATTATAAGGTGCATGCATGGTTTAAGCCATAAACTAGGGCCAGCTCTGCCCCATTTCAGTGTTTTTATTCAGTCGCCCATCAATTTCACATCTCTTCCATTCATCTTTATGGATACTTAATAAAAGTCACTGTTGTGCAGTAGTAATAATCAATATATAAATGTAGAAGGGCATCCATATGATAAAATATACCAGTGGCAGTTTGGGCATGCAGCAGTCAAATGGATACCTGCAGTACAGTGTGTGTGTGTGTGTGTGTGTGTGTGTGTGTGTGTCATATCTAGGAGGCCATCCATATGAGGAAGGGCACCAGGACAGCCAGCAGGGCATAGTAGACGGACAGGGCTCGGAAGTAGAGGAGCAGACACACCCCCAACACCGCCGTCACCTTGGCAACACGCCGACTCAGCACCAACTTCCTCACTGTCTTACAGAACTGGAGAGGCAGGATGGAGTCAAATAGGAAACTTATGCAGTATATACACACAAATAAACATGCATGAATACAACAAAATGCAAATAAAAGGCCTTCAGTTGTCTGCAGCTGGTAATCCATGCATAATGTATCTGTCACTACAACTGTTTCTGTTATACTCATGTCAGAACCAAAACTGTCCACTAGATGGTGCAATTACACTTATTATTAGTTACACTGACACTTCCAGCTCTTTCCAAGAGCCCCTTAGACTGTGCAACAATGAAATCCATCCATCCATCCATCTACAACTTTTCCAGCTGCTATATTTCTTCATGGAAATTCAATGGCACTGCTCCCAAATTCCATCCTTTTACTCCGAAGTTGACCCACATATCAGTCTACTTACCTGCCTGTCTCTCCCCTCCTTCCTCCACCTCTGTTTCCTCTGCTCCCTCCAGCCCCTCCCACCCCCACTCAGCTCCTGTGGTCCAGCCAACCTGCAGCCACAGCGTCTTGTTTACGGCGTCTCTTTCACAATTTCACCCTCCCGTGCTTTTAATCACACAGTTCAATGAAAGTTCCAGCACTGTTACAATGAAACAATCCTATGCAATAGCCCACAGTGGGGCCAGACATTGCTGCAAACACAATAGAGCTTTTATTGACTCTGTTGCTGCAACAGGGAGGCTTAACCCAATTAAACAAGGGCCCTGGTCTGTTCCCTGATCAGTATTAATCTCCAGGCAGTAAATAAAGGCCACACAGCTAAAGGTCACCTTCTGGTGTTGGAGCTGGTTTGTGGGAACCGGAGAAACCTATGATGAAGTCATGCCAAAAAGAGAGGTGTGTGTGTGTGTGTGTGTGTGTGTGTGCGTGTGCGCGTGCTCAGGCTCTGAGATGCTTTTGAGCATGTGCTTTATCCAGTTTTGGGACCACTAACAAAAGAAACGTGTACTTTTACCTTTACTTCACAAAAGTACTGCTAAAATAAACTAGTACTATTCATGCAAGCGGTTTGGCATTTTATTGTACTTTTAATATACTTATTGTAAAAATGACTTGTTTTAAAACACACTGATGCATGACAATACATTGTAAACAAGGAAAAACTAGACAATTCAACTGTAACTAAAAGTGATCACATTACATCCTACTAAGGAATGTGCTGGATGTAAAGGAACAGTTCACCCAAAATACGAAACGATATTTTGCCTTCTTTCCCCAAGTGTAATCAATCTTTCCAGATAGTTTAAGTGTGCTTTGCGATTTGTGGTTGAGGCAGTAATCTGTGACAGTTTTTCAGTCCCAACCCCAATTACTGTATATCCATTAATTCATGCAATTTTTTTTATGATTCTCTGTTGACCCTGTCAGAAAAACTGACTTTTTTTTGTCCCATGAGATTATTTCTGCCTCCACAGCAGCTCAGCCTCCATCAAAGGTTTCTCCAAATAAACACCAATCTGTGTGTAGATTTGTATGTTGAATTTCGTGCACTCCTTAAAGTGATTTACCTGAAACGTCTGGAAGCTCATGACGGTGCCGTATCGACAGTACATGACGTAGTGTTCACAGTTGTACCACAGCAGGCTGTAGGTCATGGAGCCTTGCAGCTTCTCCGCCCTCCTGGCCACCTCCTCTCCCTGCAATGGTGGACGGCTGCACACCTGGAATGAACAGAGACACCCACTGGTACTGCTACTACTGCAACTACAACAACTACTTCTAGTACTTCTTCTACCCCTACCACTATTACTACTACTACAACAACTACAGCTACTACAAACTGTAGTAGTGCTTTTACTGGTACTAAAACAATAACTACTACTACCACCTCTACCAGTACCACTGTTACTGTTACTACTACTACTACTATGACTACTACAACTACTACTACTACCAATATTACCGCTTCTACTATTATCACTCTCACTCTACTACTAGTAGTACTTCTACTGATACCAATACTTCTACTATTGCTACACCTGCTGCTAAAATTGGTACAAGTGCTAGTAATACTCATGCTCCTATTAAAACAAAAACTACTACGACTTCTACTAATACTATTACTCCTCCTCCTCCTCCTACTACTACTACCATTAGTCTACCATTAGTGGTAATACTATTACTTCTACTACCACTACACCCACTGCTGAAATTGCTACTGGTACCAGCTTAACTAGTGCAAAAACTACTACGACTACTTCTGTGCTTACCACTAATACTACCACCGCTATTAGCTCTATTTCTACCTCTACTACTACCACTATTATGTTACTACTAATAGTACTATTACTTGTTCTAATGCTACTAGTACTACTACTACTTCTATCATTACTGCTACTACTGGTACTACTATTAGTATTACTACTCCCACTATTACTACCTTTTATCTCCAACACTGTCTGGCTGGTGGTACTGCTACAACTACTACAAATGCTACTACCATGATTACTACTACTACTGCGTTTTGAATGTTGTTTCTCTAATCCTGCCTGAGTGACTGTGAAAGTGAAAGTTTTCCCCTCCTCTGTCCACCTCACCTTATCCATGGTGTTGACAAGAATCTTGGACCCGTAGGCGAAGTCCTCCACAGAGTCCACTCTCACACTGGCACACTGAAGACATGAGAGAGGAGTTCCACTGGATGATTGAACCTAAACTGTCTCCTAAACATCTTGCAAAATTTCAGGGTATTTCATAGCATAGTAACTTTTGGGTCTCCCATATGAGTGAGTGTTTACAAAAATATGTGATGAATTATTTATAAATGTTGAAATAAGCTACTTAGGGGTTAGAAGTCTGAAAGCAGTCATTTCTAGGTTATTACATATACAAGCAAAATGCAAATCATTAAGACTTGTACTGGGTGGAAAGAATGCTGCAGCCATGCTGTACCTTGGCCAGTACTCCCAGTATGAGTCTGTTATTGGTGACCATCTGCTTGATTTCCCACTCGTCGTCAGAAACGACAGGCAGGATGTCTGGGATGAAGTGAGCCACTCTGGAGAGGAAATCAAGCAAAAGCCAAGTTAAATGTATTTTTTCAGGACCGGTTCTTGTTGATGCTTCATCATCGTGCCCATAATCACACAATGTCACACCCTCAAAAGTATTATGGCTTTTTAAAACAGGAGAGGCGACCGACTAGTTCTGGTTACCCAATGAGCTGAAATAGCATCCAGCATGAGTCATACATTTTTGACCAATCGGATCACTTCCATCCATCTATGCATTCTATGAGGGCATCTATGGTTTCTCAGCACCATCATCATGTATCGTGCAAGACAGTCCAGTCCAGTCAGACTTACCGGCCTCCCCCTAGGTATATCCCAAAATGGGTGAACAAGGTCCTGGGGACTTCCAAAAGATCTCCCCTCTGGAATATCGAGTCATACTTACTCTCTGTCACTTTCCCTTTCTGTGTCTCTCCCTCCCGTTCCTCCTCTTTCTCCTTCTCCCTCGCGTTCTGGTCGTCCCTCTGCACGGCGATGAAGAGGAGAGCGAGGAGCTGCAGGGGGAACATGGCGCGTT
>OMLF01042695.1:4830-25166 GCA_900302615.1 Holocentrus rufus | reverse complement strand
TGACCAGGCAGAGAAACCACAAGTCCAGAAAAAGAAAAAGCAGCCAGTCAGTTATTACTATGCCTCTAGCTCATTTCATCCATGCTCAGTCCTCCTTTGTAAAGAATGCTTTCTTTGGCTCTTCCCTCTCCATTCTGCTGGCCTACTGGCCCCTCCGACTGGTTTCTCTTCCTCCCTATTTTCAGCCAGTAGAAGAATTTGGGTTAGAGGTGGATCACAGTAAGCCGGTTCCACGCCAAACCCACAGCTCATACACACATCATAGGGATGTGCTGTGTGTGTATCTATCTTATAAACATGACAGCAGGCTGTTGTCTTCCTTTAGTGTACATCTTCCAGACGTCTTGTCTCAGACTGCCTGGCTCAGTTCCAAGTGGCTCCGAGGCAAACTGAACAGTATAATTTCACTATTAAATTCGCTAGGAGTCATATCAAAGTTAGAAAGTCATAGCCCAAATTACGGTCATTTTTTTCTAAATTGATTATGTCAATCAGTGTATCAGTGAACAAAGCAAAAAAAAAAAGACTAAGCAACAAACATTAAGGCTGGGATCTGCCACTGAAAAACTAGATCAGCTTTAGAAAAAATGACAGTACAAATTCACAATAGCTGTAACCGCGTACATGCATGAATCCACACACACACACACACACACACACACACACACACACACTTACACTTGACCTCCATGGCAAATTTCAGCCTCATAGATAGGAAACTGCAGTTGCATGACAGTGGGCACAGCTTTGTGCACCAATGAATAGATAGATTTTTGTGCACCAATGAACCGATGGCCCAACAGAGCGAGATGGCAGAGCTAACCACCACTGAAAAAGGAACATCTGCTCAGTCCGCTGATGCCTATCACAAGAGCGTACGACAAACAGTTGATGAGTTATGAAAGGGGACGTGTCTAAAGTGTAGGGGCCGGGGCAAACCATCACTAATGACAGTGTCTGTGTGTGTCTGTGTGTGTCTGTGTCTGTCTCTCTGTCTGTCTGTGTGTCTGTGAGTCTTTCTACAAAGTCTGCCCATGTTACATGTATCCGTTTAGAAGTTATACCTTCTTGTGATAGGCCACTGTCATTGCCACGCCCCCTCTTAGCTAACTGACATGAACACAGACACACACCTCCACACACACATACTTGATCTCTGTGGCAAATTTGAAAAAAACTGTGGCCACCACAGGGTGGGGAAATTTTTGTGGACCAACCGACCGACCAACAGAGCGAGCTATAGAGCTGCCGATTGCGGCAAATTGATGATTTTACCTTTATCATTCAGCTCCATTTAATTGGAGACATCGATTTTTGGCCAGTTACAGCATGGAGCCAAAACGAAATTAGCAGTCTGGCACTGTCAGGAAACAGAGGAGCCCAGTGACGCTGCCGACTTGGGAGGAGAAAACACATGCACATGTGCGCGTGCACACACACACACACACACACACACACTACTAAAGTTGCCATTTAATGATGCCACCTAATGATTCTTGTAGACTTCAAGTCTTTATGCTAAGCTAACATGAAAGGCTACCCATAGGAACCCATGGACGTACAGAGGTGAAAATGGTATCAAACATTTTGTCTAAGTATGGGTAAGTTGGAAAAAGGGTACTTTGGACAAAATGTTGGAGTTCCTTTAATAAAGAAGTCATTTATTTCAACCCACTTCCACAAGTCACCCATTCTACATAGTGCAGCAGCTGTGGATGGCAGCTAAAAGGCTTCAGTAACGAGGGCCCAGTGACCTTTGGCCGGGGTCAAAAATAACACTGAGGACTACAGGATACTTTCTTTTGAGTTTCACAATTTCATAACATCCACACCAACCCTGACACACAGAGGATTCACTTCATTAACTATATGGTTTAAGTGTTTCACCCCTACATTTTCTGCACAGTGTTCATTACTTTAGCACCAATTCAAATAAAGGACCTGAACTTATTTGGTGATGTTTATCTGAACTCAACCAGACAAGAGATAGGCAGATAAAGCATGCGGGGACAAAGCACTATCAGTCAAATGAGAGGACTGCAGCCTTTCTCTTACCTGTGGATAGAGCAAAGGAGCATGGGAAAATACTATGGCTGAGAGCTTCTTCATCGTCTCTTCCCCTCAGCCTGGCTGAACGCAAAATGAGACAAATTCCTGAGTATCTCTCTTGTGTCAACTGTGTGTTAAAGTCTGGACAACAGCCTGTCACCCAACCTCCCCTTCAATCCCCTTGTATGAGAGGAATGTGAGGGGGTCTCTTCTGGACACTGATTTAATGATCACAGTGTGTGTGTGTGTGTGTGGGCGCGCGCGCATGGCGTTCTCAAACTACTACAAACACACAGGCCTTGCATGGAGGAGGGGTGGCCAAACACCTCGCATTTTTTCTCATTTTCTGAGCTTCTGTCAGACAGAGGGAGATTTTGGAAAATGTAAAGGCAATTAAAGCTTCCGTCTTCCATGACTGATTTGAGTTCACAACATTCACCACCTCCAACCATAAGCAGCAAATACAATGACTCCAGTCAACTTAAAATCCAAAAATTAAAGTGTGCATGCTAAAAAGTCTCTTAAGCCAGACAACAATCCAACAGTTTCCAGATGCTTCTGCCCAACAGTCTGTAAAATGAGTAGTAAAAATGAGAAAATGAGTAGCAAAATAAGGCAGATGCCTAGCTAGCCGCTGAGCAGAAATGGAAATTCAAAAAGTTATTTTCGATTCAACTCTTTGGTAAATTCGTTCTGTGACAAGTAAGGTTCCCCCTCGCTGCAGAGACATCTTTTCCGTCTTTTGGTGTCTTCCTTCACCGGTTTTGGCGGCGTTTCATCCATGCTAGCTAGCTGTCTCGGTTGTTTCTGAGGGGAATACATTTTCAACAACACTGTGTCGTTATTGATGGAATATTCTTCCAGCGCGAAGAGTTTTTCCAGTGGAAGATGACCTCTCCTCAAAGTTTAATGGGCTGAACAGCAGACATCTATGGAGCATATCAATCTATAGAATGTTCAGCCATGATGGCTATCACTGCTCATTCTGACTACCCCGCTCTTCTTCCTCTGTTTATTCAAAACAACTGGGAAGGTAAGATGCATTGCTCCCTGTGAACAACATTTTTTAGCATTCGTAAGGTCTCCCGTGAATGAAATGGATTCCTGTATAAAAATATTTTACTGCAAAAGTGAAGAAATTGGTCCATGTTCTGATGTACCCCATGACCAAAACATAGCCAATCCGTATGGGACAACCTAGACATAAATTTGTCTGGACTCATATCAGAAGGCCACAGACCTCTTAAATTTGCTATACTGATAGTTGTGATGTACGTCTAAACACAAAATGAAGGAGATGTGAATAGGTTGAAGTATGTTGCATATATAGACCCATAAACACAGGCTTAAAGTAGGCGGACACAGAAAAAAATTAGAATTTATCAACAATGTTTTACATTTTAATAGCTTCCATAGTTTGTGCAAGAATTATGAATGATGACTTGGTAAATGGCACTGTGACAGTACAGAATCTGGCAATACCACTTGTGTTGTAACTTTTACGTTCACTCCTATATGGCCTATATGAAACCCAGCAATGTTGTTTCCTTGGAACTTTTATGTTTAAAATGGCAACAATAGGCTGAGCAGATGATTTTTTTTTTTTTTTTTTTTTTTTTTATTTTGGCATTTCTGCTTTATCTGACAGTAGAGATAGACAGGAAAGACGGGGGAGAGCGAGGGGATGACATGCAGCGAGGGTGTGGGTCAGAATCATGGTATGCACTCTATATGGCGATCTGCCAGAGCGCCCAGGCTCAGCAGATGAGATATTAATCTTGGTTGTTAAAAGTTGCATGTTGAGCAACTTGAGTAATTAAAAAAATGAGGAAATTAATTGCAAATAAAATAAAGTAAAATAAAAAAAGAAATAGTTGTAATTTTGCTTTTAGTTCACTTAGAAAGGTCATCTAAGTGCATGTTAGTGATGTCCAGAAATCTCTCTGTTACCATGGTGCAGTCATGCAACCTTTCCTCATGAGCAAATTTTGCATAAATTGTGTAAAAAATTAGGTCAAAATTGGGAAATGGCTTTACTTTCGCTCTTTGTTGAAACTTTTCTGATTGAAATTTCATCTATATGTCTAGCTGATGAAATTCAACTTGGTCGCTAAGAGTTGCAGAAGCAATTTGCACAATTGGCATAATTAGCTCATTATCAGGTAAAATAAAGAAGAAAATGAATATTGTCACAGACTTCCCAGAGTAAGTTTATTTTAATGACAATGTACTGCATAGAGCATATAAAATATAGGAAAATATTTTTAGTCCTATTGTCATGCCCTTATTAACATAATCATTAATAACAACACCATATTTAATAAAAAAGTGAAAAATGGTCAAAAATTGGCCCAAGTTAGCTCTTTTGAAAGTTTAAAATATGTAGACTGTAACAAAAATCCAAACATTTACCTAATTTAGGATATTTAGCTAATAAATCAATGAATACAGGAAACAGCAATAAGTTCACTTTAAGTTAACATAGAACAACAACAAGCACAACCTTCACCCTCTTCATCATCTCTGCCCTCATTTCCTTCTTCTTTGTCTTCATATATTGTGAATGGGTTGCAGCAGCAGGCCTCACCTCCTTCACACTTGCAATAGTCAGTTTGTTGCACTAGTAAAGCTTTATGATGTTTTCAACTAAAACTCAACTAAAGCAAATGAACAATGTGTCCACCTGTTTTTTTCTTGCATTTTGAAAAATAACTCCAGCATTTCCGGGCCCTTTCTGGAAGGTATTCATTAGCATTAGCACTGCAACTATTATAAATTTGAATAACCCTGCCGAAATTATTGCTGTAGTCTTATGCCATGCTTCTAAAAATACCATTATTGCTTTTGCCCCAACTTCCAATTAATTCTGATCCATACACCAAATAGCTGTCCACTGCTGTTACCACAGTGGACTTCCACATGTTGACTGGAGTATCATCATCCACCTAAGTGTCAGTTTTCTGATTTTCTGAGTTTCCAAAATGTTACCACCACAAAAGCCTTTGTTTTTGTTTGTCTTTTTTTTTTTTTTTTTTAAGATTTTTAAGGCATTTCTGCTTTATTGGACAGGACAGTGGAGAGATACAGGGCAGAGAGAGGAGATGATGTGTAGCAAAGGGTTCAGGCTGGAATCAAACCCAGTCTGCTGCGACAAGGACCTCTCCTTGCATATGTGGGAGGTCATGATACCAGAATTTTGGTAGTTCATGTCAGTACAGGTAAAAATCCACGATTCTCAATACCAATTTCAATACTATAGCAAAAAATTAAATCCCATGGAAAAAATATCCCATGTACTTCCATATACATTGGTGCTTTATTGTATAGGTTATGAACAATAAATTCCATTTCACTGCCAATCAGACCATTTCAATGGAGTGGAACTGTAGAGCTCCAACAGACCAGCATATCAGCAAAAAACTTGTACCATGAATTTAAAGGATAAGTCCGGTATTTTTATGAACAGAAGTGAAATTGAAGGAGCATCATCTAGTCACACACTGACATATATTACAGTATGCCAACAGCTACAGAAAGCCAGACTCACGCATCAAAATCTTAGGTAGAAGATTATCCATGGAAGATTACTGTAATTAATTTAATTACAGACAACAAAATTAAATTCCATAACTTTTCCAAAACTCTTGATGACTTTACTTAATTTCATGACTTCTCCAGGCCTGGAAATTTATATTTTAAACCTTCCAGGTTTTCCATGACTGTGGGCACCCTGGTAATTCAATGGGGCAACCCGTCCGTGTCAAAGTATGTCCACTCGAAATGTTTGTTTTTGCCTCTGACAGGCTGACATTCATATTCGTAGTGTCTGACAACATTCTAGAAAGCGCTGGCACTGTGCGTTACCTTCACTCTGTCTGCAGCAGGTCTCTCCACTCTTGGAACAGCTTTTTTCTTTAGGCAAAATGTTTTGGTATAGGATTTCTTCTCTTCTTTGACTGGCAGTAGTGATCCAAATAGTCACTGCAGATGCGATGGTCTGCAGGGAGACTTCTGTTACACATGTGTATCTCTGAAGGGATGCTTTCCATAATGTTGTCAGAGACTTATAATAATAATCTGATAATCTAAATAGTCAGTGGCAAAACAAACACTTTTAGTGGACGTACTTTGACACAAACAGGTTGCGACACATGGATTGCCACTGGATTATGTTTCAGCCATGTTCCACAGTAGCCAGTTATAGCGTTCTTGTTCAATACTGGAGCGATTCCAAAACTATTATTAACTATTATTCCTATTAATCATTTAGATCCAAATAGAGGGAGAAATAGGACCCAATTTAAAAAATACTTGAATTATCCTTTAATATGGTTTTCCTGGTTGTTGCTCTAAAATTCCTAAATTCTTGTCTCCAGCAAACTGCACAGACATTGACTTGAGTCAATTTCCCTGAGAAACTCAGTCATCCCAAGACTGGTCCTGACTGATAAACTGTAGACTGAGACACACAGGCCACACTGTGGTTCTCCCGCCACTGCCAGGACAGGGGACAAGCTGCTCTATGGAAACTGCCCACACTCAGCAGTTGGCACCAACCAGGTCCTGGCAGCCTTAAGAAGCCTCTTGAAATGTCCTCACAAACAAATGTACTGACTGCAGTCCTGTGAGCTGCTGTCACTGAACAGAAGACAAAATCCACCATAGAAAACAGATCTCTGGACATGTCTGGAACAGTAGCAGAGTTTCTAGGTTTGAGCTTTTTTTCACTAAATCATTTTTACAGTGTTTTTAAGGGGAAAAATGAAAATACTGGGAGATACTTTACAGGCCAAGATTGTCTTTGTTAGACTTAAAACAAAATGGACTTTTGGTCACAATACCCTTTACTGACTTACGACTAACATGTTCGATACCATTTACACCTCTGTACATTTCGCGTTAGCTTAGCATAAAGACTTGAAGTCTACATGAGTCTTTAGTCTAGCTCAGTTAAAGTGAAAAAATAAACCCTACAGCAACTCTGAAGATGTCAAAAACATGTATTTCAAATACACATGATACACTGTGCAAGTAAGACAGCTTCAGAGTTGCTGTAAGGTTTATTTTTTTCACCTGATGAAGCAAGGCTAATGACTCTTGTAGACAGCAGGTGATTTGAGGGGGGATGGGGGCGGATGCCATCCCCCTTGTTAGCAAAATGTTAACCTGCCGTCCCCCCTCTCCATCCTCTTGGAGGGCAGAGCGTGAATATGTTAGTCTAGCCTAGCTGACTCACTGATCCTTTATCTGAGGTTTGTGCAGTGAGAGTCTGTGGCTCCAGCCATGGTTCTGAACTGTCAGTAGCCTAACTGATTTGTAATTGCGCATTTTTCCCTCATTCCAGTCTTTCTGTCAGTTTCGTCTTGGATCTATGATATTCTCTAAACTATATGCTATAAATACTCAATTCTACACAGAGGATCATAGAGACACACTGCTGCCTGTAGTATACCTATGATGTTGCTATAATATTTCTATGATCATTCAGTAGTGTGTGTACTGCTGAACATACCCCCACAGGCCAAGGTCTCTCTCCCAAGAGTTCAACTACAAGAGTCATTAGCCTTGCTCCGTCAAGTGAAAAAAATAAACCTTACAGCAACCCTACAACAGAATATTTCAGACATTGTTTTAGACATGATGATTACAGATCTAGTTTTTACTCTAGATGTTTGGCATAACCAGAGTGTAGCAGGTAATCTGACTGAGGAAATTATCCTGCAGTGACCTCACTGCACTCAGCTGCTACACTTACATAATTCGAGGTAAAGTTTTAAATATTCTCAAACATAAAACAGTGTGTTATGAAAAATCTGGATTACTAAAATGATTAATGTCCACATCCTGTAAAATAATAGGTCACAAAATATTATCATGCTATCATGTTCTCTTTTTTATTTTCCACAATGTTTATTGTGTGTCCTTCAAGGAATTTAAGTTGTAAAAAATTCCTAAGGCTCATTTGAGTCATGTAATTTAAAATGGCCCTGCTTGTAGTGTACTGTCAGAAACATGATGGTCTACCCACAGGAAATGAACCAGTGGATGTACAGAGGGGAAAATGCTATCAAACATCTTGTCTAAGTCGGAAAACGGTATTTTGCCCAAAATGTAGAAGTATTCCTTGAACTCATCCTCTGTGACTGTTACATGGCAAGGAACTGAACCCATAATCCATTTACCTCATTTATGTTTGCATTGTTTTCTTCTTCAGACTCATATCCCATATCAAATGGTATACTGGTAAACATGCCTTTTTAGCCACACAGAAAATGTTGATTTGATGAGCTGTTGTCAGTTGATCGCTCGCTTAACAGAGGAAGAACAAGCTGTTAATCAGCTGACAGCTGTTGTAGCGGACTAATACACATAAAGTGATGCGGCTCCCGTGATCTTATAGTAAATAAAACACAGCTCTCCACCAATAAGATTGCTTGAACAGAAACATCTGTTGTATAAGATGCAATTGAAGTTTACAAAAAGGCCTCAACATACACCGCTGCATCCCTATATCAACAAGCATTTAGACTCTATTTTGACACTCTGAAAGTGGAGACACAGAAAAACTGAGAAGGTCTGCACAGCCTAAATATTTCTATTGCTCCTGTGAGCTGCGCTTTCTGCAGTGAAGTGGACTTCACTCCATGTTCTATAAATTACAGAGAGTGTTTACAACAGCATTTTGTCACAGTGCATCCTTGCAAGTGTGGGATTGTGTTCAGTTTCAAGCAACACAATAAGCTCTGCTCTGGGTGGAAAACCAACGAGTGGACCACTGACAGAGTGTGTGAGGTGGGATATTCGGGGTCAAGTGTGGCTCACAGCACTGCAACCGATTTCCCTGCCTTTTCCCAACAACAATGAACAGGGTCTGAGGGGACTGTCAAGGCTTAGGGAGCCGGTCCCACTGTCTTCACTGCTCATGTCCTCTGATGTAAAGAAGCAGCTGGTTTTTTAGCTTCTTACTGGGGGCTGAAGTCACACTACTAATAAATTCCGCTAGTCATAAGACAACACTTTTCTCTTTTAACATAGGGTGACCTACCCTAATTAACGTCAAAGAGTTAAAAAAAAAAAAAACACCTTGACAACATGAAGAACTTCAACGTCATATGGTTTTAACTTCTCAGTGGACATCTGAAGTCATGTGAGCCTTTGAAACTCATTTCATAGAGTGCATAAGCAACTAGAAAGCGCACAGGCCTACCTCCACCAACAACATCATTACCTCCTTGGTGGAGGTAGTTAAAGTCTCAATCCAATCCAAAAAACCACAGGATGTCAAGTTTTAGCATCTGCTGGCAACATGTGCCATTCCTCATCCTGCTACTCTGAGACTATTTATTAATAAAGAAACAATAATGATACAATACAGAATTTATCACACCATCAAACTATAAGCATGCCCTTGAATAGCTTGATATTTTCTTTCCAGCTTTTAAGGTAGAAGTAAATCTCTGGTCACATTCTGTCAGCCCATCCAAAAAAAACCCCTCAGAAGATATATTTTGGAGTGGGAAAAAAGTCTTTACTGTGCTGAGTTATCATGTACTCAAAGGTAACAGTGAGGCAGCGGTGTTTCAGCTGTAGAACCACAGCAGACTGGGCCTTTAATACTCAGCATCTGAATTAGGGTATGATGTGAAAAGTGTTATCACAATTTCCCATTCAAACAGACTTTTCATGGCCCAAGGCCCATGACAAGCTTCAGCATGTCGTCGTTCCTCCCAAATTTGGAAACCATCACACCTACAGTTTTACCTTCCCTTTGCTCATAAACACTCTCACCCTCCGCCACAAGAGACATTATACAATAGGGACTGGAATATCAGTCAAGCATTCTACCTTGTGCTACATCCAAGATAGTTTTTCACCTGGCTTACAATATCTTAACTAGTTCAGTCAAAAATTTGATGACTGCAAAATCATTATCTAAAAGTTCAGTTTTAAGAGGGCCGGATTAATTACAAAGATTTTCTTTTAAAGTCTCAGTACTTTACTGTCAAGGTAGTCTGATGATTGAGGATCAGTTTACTCATAAACAAGGTTCAGAGATGTGGCTTCAATGGCTGGGTGCTTATGCTGTGTTCACGTCATATGGGAAGAATGGTTGAGTCGGAAAGTTTCCCATGGCTACAACTTGTAAGTGTTCACGTCAGCTCGTAAATAAAGCAAGTGAACAGGGAAACAAAGTAAGCTAGAAGAAGAGAGGAGAAACGCACACCTGAATCAGAAGGAGGGAAGCTGCAAAAGTCACAGCGAGTGTAGAAATAGTCTCTCAAGCCAAACATATTGGCTCCCGCAATTTCCAAACAGTCTGTGCTTTTTCACACGTGTGTTGATGTTGATGTCCACACTGCCAGCGTTTCCGATGCATCGCTGCTGCCGCAAGCCCTGTCTTTCTCCACTGACTTTGCCTTTGATAGTAGCCATAAATAACAGAATGTTTCATTTTAAATTCAATTTACATTTAGTTTCGACAATTGTAAAAACAATAAAATAAATAACTGAATCTAATCTACATCTAAATCTAATTTACATAATCACTGGGACCGAGAGAGAGAGAGAGAGAGAGAGAGAGAGAGAGTGAGAGAACGAGCCCAGCTATACTGATGTTGATCTGATGAGTTTATTTGATTAAATGAACCAAAATATAACGACACAGTAAAGAAAATAAATAGACCTAATAAAGATGACAGATATCCAGACACTTCCTCACTTCCATATCCCCTGTGGAGACACGTAAAAAAACTCCCACTGGAAATCAGTTTTTTCAAAGCCTAAGTTAGCTGCTACTGGTTGGAACATTACTGTCTATGGAGCATACAAAAACTGTGGAAGAGATAATCTGGCCTGAGAGACAAGTGTAAAAAAGGAGGTGGGACTTGTTTCCAGCTAGCCACCAACTGAAGTTCTATCATATGAAAAGCAACAGAGTAAAAAGAGGATACTGAATTGTCTTCTGTCTGCTTACCTGTAGAGAAGCCGACTGGCATCTGAGTTTCTGGGAAGAGAAAGAGAGGGGAGGACATTAATGAAAAGACTGGTGACCATTCCTCGTTCTTGTAAGCAAAACATGACAGGCTGCTGCTATCACAGCTGCTTTGGAAGCATGTAATAAACCCCAGTACTCCTTACATGTGAGCAGCAGCAGAAGAAGCAGTATAGCCTCATAAAACTGTTTGTGGCTGCGCTTGCAAACTGCACATGAAGTATCACACTTTTTTAGGGATGGGAGCTGTGACATGTGGTATGCTCCTGATGCTTTGATGCTGAGAGAAGAAAAGAAGTAAAGAGCTCATGTGGCTTTACTGTCTCTGCATTCATCTGACGGGCAATGCTTACATGGACTGTACAAAATATCAGTCAGTTAACCAGCACCAAGGTGAATGAGGCAAACCGCAACCTGTTCATAGTTGCATTTCTGTTTCTCCGTATTATATCTTTTGGTCAATTGGCGTGAATTCAATGAGCTCTTCCTTGGCTTTTTGAGATATCTTGATAAAGAGACGGACAGACAGACAGGGCAAAAACCTCTGCCACCTCCAGAGAGGGAAATATCTTCAGGGTCAATAGTGAATGTGTTAACCCTTTGCTAAAAAAAGTTAAGCATAAGAGGGATTGAGACAACTGATTTGGCAAAATGGGCTGCAGCTCAATATCAAGAAGATATCTAAAATATTCTGCACATTCTGGTGTTCTGCATGAAGATAACAGTGTTTATAAAGACATGTCCATAAAACATACTGGAGGGCTTGCTGACTCACTGACTGAACTCTGTAAATCTTAGATGTGAGATTAAATGAGACTGAGATGTGCAGAGTGAAATTACAAAACCAAGATGAAGTATCAGCCGAGTATCTGCCTGTTACTTGGCTCTTTGGTCAGATCCACAATAAAAGTTTACTTTACAGGATTATTTTTATTTTGCCCAGGGTTGGTTCCACCAGCCAATTACAAGAGAACCAGGTCCTAAATAAAGGTCACAAGGACTCCTAAGCTTGTTTACTACACAGCTCTGGGACCCTGTCACCCTGCCAGGCTGGACATTTTTGTTAAAGCTTTTGGTTTTGGCTGATTTTCACTAAGCATGATAGACCTGTCTGCATTCTCCTCTACTTTCCCATCTCTGGTGTTCACACCAGGTAAAACACACAGCAAAACAATCAGTCCAGACTGGGTTCCCCCTTGGTTCACTGTATTTGTTATGTTGATGTTCAAATAAACCACTCCAAAAAGCTGAGCGTGAACACAGCCATCGTCCAAAGCGAGAAATCAAGTTAGCCAAGTTTTATCTAAGCACTTAACTCTAGGGTAAGTCAGGATAAGAAGAATTAAGCAGGAACTGTGTACATTTACACTCAAAAACATCTCTTAGGGTTAATCATTTAAAGAAACACCTGACAAGACAAGCGAAATTACACTACAATCCAGGAGATGAAACAGTCAGCGTCTGGCAGGATCACAGGCCTGGATCTGGCTGGCTGGGTCTGTGCCACAACATTTCCTGGACTGCTAGGCAGGGCTGCAGGCAGACTCAAGACTTGACTTGTCTTGTCCCGTCATTCAGCACTGCAGAGGCGAGAATCTGGGCCGAGTCCACAGACGGATTTTGCCTCAAGGATCAGTGTTCCGCTCCTCAACTTCTTCCTGACACACCCTGGTCTTATTATGCTTGCTAACGGCTTTGTCAGTTCGATTTGTACTGACTCATGGCGCCTCTTTCATGCACTACTGCAGAGTGACATCACTGCTTTATATGAATGCAGTGAAAACGCTAAGCAGGTTATTCTAAATATTCGCATTCCACTGCCACAGCTTAACACAAACCCCTCTCTGCTCTGTTGTTAATGTTCAGGTAACAGCATGTGGAAAAACCTTTGTCTGCATATCAAACATTGCTTATTAAGCAATAACTACTGTACATAATAAAAGCAAAATATATATTTGTGAGAAAATAAAACTAAAACACCTTTGCTGTGTATTTGCCTGCACTGTGTTTCACTTCTAACGTTACCGTCTGAAGAAACATCTCCTTGAGGAGTTACTGATTTAGACAATACATTCAGAAATACATATCTTGCCTACCAGAAGGTAGGATGTCTTGGTGGCAATCCACAACCCTATCTGCCACACATCATGGCTGGTATCTGGTCTCTAACCAGCTGGTTCTCATGAATGGATGATGAGAGCACAGATTTTGCTTCACAGGATTACAGTTCATGTTTTAATTGTAATTCTGTGAGTGATTCATACTGCAGATTGACAAGAGCATATTGTCAGACATCATATTTGGTTTGATGCAGCCGTGACAACAGACATCTATTGCTGATGTGATGGACCAATATTGCCACTCGTACTGGTTTATTATGATGGAACAAGGCTCACTTGCTCCAAACAGGTTTTTCCACAATCAAGGCCAACAGTCTGCTATGGTGATGTACACGTATAAGCATAATTTAAGTAATACTCCAACATTTTCAGCAAAAGACCGCTTTTCCGACTTATTCAGACTGAGACTGTATGTTTGATATCATTTTCACCTCTCCACATCTACATCTACACCTATATCTCCCTGCATCTACATCTACTAGTTCAGTTCCTGTGGGTAGCATTTTGTGTTAGCTTAGCAAAAAGACTTGAAGTCTAAAGGAGTCATTAGCCTAGCTCTGTCAAAGTGAAAAAACAGAAGTTACAGCAACTCCAAGGCTGTTTTATTTACACAGATAAATGTATGTATATTTGAACTTCATGTCTTCGATTTTTTTTAAATGAGTAACTTTAGGAGAACTATACCATCTAACTAGTTAGATGGTAGCATTTATGGTTGCTACCATCGAACTTCTCCTAACTCTCGTTAAAAAAAATTCCTATACGTGTATTTCATTATGATGTAATACACGATACATTGTGTAAAGGAAGTTTTGTTGTTGTTGTTGCTTAGTTTTTTCTCTTTTCTTCACTTTGACGGTGCTAGGCTGATGACTCCTGCGGTAGACTTCATGTTTTTATGCTAAACACAGAACCGAACACGTGGACATACAGAGGAGAAAATAGTATGGAACATCTTGACTCACTCTTGATAAGTTGTAAAAGGGGTATTTTGTCCAAAACGTTGGAGCATTCCTTTAAATTGTATAAAAACACTGAGCTAATGTGTGTGTGATGTCAGGGTGTATGATATCATCACACACTGTAAACTGATGAAATACAGTCCTTTTCTGCAAAAAAAAAAAAAAAAAAAAAAACTGGCCTGAAGCATATTTAGCTGGGAGAAAACTGACACCAGAAAATGACAAGAAATAATGAATACATTTTTGAAATTCGTGGATTAGAAGAGCTGAACATTCCACCACTGTATTTTAACAGGACCAAAAATGACTTTCAAATTTGAATGGTGGAAAAACCAATAAATCAGATCGCTTAGAAGAGGACACGATCAACGTAATCCTGACTACGCTGAATGAAGTTGTGAACGGTGCTGATAGCTTAAAACGCTTCAGAACAAAAAATGAATGAACAAATAAATAAATAATGGCGGAACAAATAGCCTATAGAAGTAAAGAAGAGCATAAGTGTGGTTTACTGAAGCAAACACTAATAAAGAGTCAAGAGAGCAGGTATGATTGTGTGCAGTCACACAATAAGATAAAACAGAACTTGAAGACCGACATTATACCTAAGACCTTTCAGAAATAGTTTGTCAGAGGTGACAATACACTATATTGGAAAATCTGACAGGTTGGTGAATCCTCAAGATACCATTCATACCATTTCTGAATCAATAGCGGCCACCAAGCAGCACTTCTAAGTAAAATGACTCCCGGTTCTCTGGAGCTTTCTTCGGAATGGGCTACGCCGAAGTGGGCGGGGGGGAGTGAACCAACTAAATGTTGGTGTTGACTGAAATGTTGCTGTCTGGTGGATTGTGCCAAATACTACAGCGTCGCCTCTTGATTTAGAAAATGTGTTCAGTTTAGAAGATAACTCTTACCGCCAATAATTAAACCCAAATTAAACTAACAGATATATTGACTTCGGCGTGTAGGGAATGTAGCTCAAGATGAGTAACTTGAAAGGTGGCATGGATCTGGCCAAAACAATCTATTTAACGGACCATCAAGTAGATCTCACCTGGTACCACCTCAGCAGGGCCCAGCACAGCACGTAGGCCGCCAGGCTGAACTTGGCCGTCCGGTATCTCTCCGGGAGACAGGTAAGATACATCAGGACCTCCGACCATGCCCCGGATCTCCTCTCCTCTCTGTCCGCCGATCCGATTCTGTGGGCGGCCGACAGTCTGCTGCTGCTCCCCAAGGTATTCCTATTATCCATTTGACTGTAGTTAAGGGGTGCGGGTCACTTTGCAGTTTACCTATCTGTAATTTTGATTTGTGCTCCAGCCGAGCGTGGCACTTTCAGTACTGTCTGTCATACTGTCAACCCTCAGCCCAATTTTAGACTGAGGCTGATCCACCACACACGCAGGATGTGCGAGTGATGCCGCGTGTGCTTTGGACCCAGCAAAATAGTCACGCTGTGTTTAACTCATACGCAACTTCTACCAAAGCGCTGTTTACGCTCGAGCCCTTTTGACTTCCAGTGAAATGAGTTGGATTTTTCTAAGTAAAAGCCCCCGTGACAACCTGAGGGCTAAGGAATGGGTCTAAGAACACCACAGTTGATTCTCATGAAACCTCCATGGTAGGGATCCTCAGCTCTTGGGTGCCAAATGGTGAAGGAGGGCTTAATATCTTCTAAACGCACAACTTTGTCATCCAAGCAGAAGTAAATCGAATTGATTGATTGATTGCACGGTGGTTATTTTCTTAGCAAAGCTTCCAAGCACAAATCAACGTGAGCACCTACATATTTTATTCTCCACACATTTGCAAGACGGTATTTTTTATGAATATTGCCAGAAAATACCGACAATCGGCTCACAGCCTATATTCAAAATATGGGTCATAGAGTCGGCCTTTTAACCCCAATCTATCCATCTTTCTCCCAGCTCCAACTTTGTTTTATACTCCTGTCACTTTCTGTGCCTTTATTTTGAAGAGAAGCTCTACACGGTAAAATAGGTTTCTGTCCAGCTGCTACACGCTTTACACAGTTGTCCGTTGAGTAATATGTAGACACAGCGCTCCCTCCAGTGGAAACAGTTTGAAGTCCTGGTCGTGACGTCACGTGTGCTTGTGGGACAGATGGAAACTAATGAAGGGCTCGGTCCTGACTTCACAAACTGGCACCATCTGCGGTTTGAATGACAACAATCTGCCATACTACTACTACTATTACTGCCAACATTACTACTACTATTATTGCTACTACTACTGCTTGTACTACTACTACAACTATTACTATCACTACTACTGCTACTAACACAACTATTACTAGAACTACTTTTTCTACAACTACTACTACTACTAGGAATGATACGCAAGCCCTTTGAGCTTTTATTCCATATCCTTGATATAAGACATCAGTTTCCTTCACTGGTTAGGCCTTTGTCACAACATCTTGGACATTTGGTCTCACTAGTTTGGCGTTTAGTCTTACTAGTCACCCTACGAGTCACTCTTTTTTAGCGACTAGTGGCACTTTCGTCCAACTAGTTCCAACAGAGACTTTGCTTGTTAGACCAGGTGCAACACTAGTGCACCAAAGTGTCAACTTGTCAGCTTTTTGACAAACTGACCCTTTCTATCTATCTATCTATCCGTCGATCTAATCTATCTCATTATCCATCTATCTATAACATGCAGTGACTACACACAGTGAATACAAAAGGGAAAATGCACAGCAAAACTAAAATAAGAAAAATCACAGACCAACTATGGTCTGTGTTCAACTGTGGCACACTGGCACATTTCCCACTAGAACTGCAGATTAGAGTTAAGTTAAACTCTACAATTAAGCCAGTCACAGCTTCTCTGGTGGCAGTTAAAGATTAGGCAATCACTTGAAACAATAAACAGTTTAATCATAATGTATTACTAACACTTTTGCCCAAAATGTTGGAGCATTCCTTTAAGTATGGTCACCCTCCACAACATCCTCTCCTATCATTCGTAAACCTATCAGAAATGTTAACCTGATTTACAACTGTTATTGGAATATTCAATTCAAAATTCAAAATTCAAATAACTTTATTTATCCGTTAGGAACTTCATCTGCAGAGAAGGCGCCGGTGCGGAGACAACAAAACACAACAAGGCACATGTCCATTCATAAATCACAACTTCGAAGCCCATGAGCTCCACAATAAATAAATTAAAAACAATAAATAGGTTAAAAACACAATAGTCATCAGCTACAGTTCTGTGTTGTAATCAGCCATTTAACAGGCGGATGGAGGTGGGGAGGAAGCTGGAGGTGGCCCTCTTTGTCCTCAGTGCAAGCGACCTGTACCTGCGCCCTGAAGGCAGCAGAGTGTAGTGATGGTGCAGGGTGTGTGAGGGGTCAGTGGAGATCTGGGTGCCTTTCCTCAGGACTCTAGTGTTATGTCATGTTGTTATCTAGAATATGAATGTAGATGATTGCTGCACAGTGTTATTTGAATCAGAATGAATCAGTCTGGTGTTTTTAACAGTCAAACATTACAGCAATTATATATATTGAAAACCTCAAGACAAATCAGTGTCTGCACAGTAAGAAGTAGTGACATCAGGCAAAAAAATCACTACTTTACTGTTTATATTTATATTTACATTCAAGATAACAGAGCAGAACAGCCAATACAATACAAAAAAGTGTAACTGACCACATTCATATGGAGCTCACTGATAATTTACTCAGAAAAATAATGAAATCTGAACAATTACGCACCTATAACACATGAAAACCAGTGCACAGATATGAAACAATCAATGACAAATTTCTTGTCAAGTCAAATATCTGAAATGTTTACAGAAAATATCAATAAGCTTCACAATGTTTGACAGTATGTCCAAAAGACAGAACTATTGAGATAAACAGGCAACTCTCCTTTACAGGTCCGCTGTAATCTGAAGGGAAGCAGTCAAGCTACACAGACTTCAGGTGAGGTCAACACTGTGAAGGTCCTCCAGAGTCAGAGATACCACCTGGAAACACACATACAGGTGTGTGTGTGTGTGTGTGTGTGTGTGTGTGTGTGGTGCGGAATGGCAATGAAAACATGACATAGCTTCACATCATACAAGAAAAACAATATCAATGCCCCCTCAAATGGGCCAAACACAACCAATTGATGTATTGCCAGTGATGTACATATAATTGTCATTTCTTCTTCAAGTTTTGTACAATGATGAGTCTGCATACAGTATGTGCATGTTGATAGTATTTTCTAAGAAAAAAAAGTATCAGGTATGAAACAATGTAACGATGTATCATGTTTATTATACAGTAATAAAATACATATCTTGGAATTAAAAAAAAAACAAGAGTCACTCACTTTTCCTAAAACAACCACATTGTGTAAATAAGACAGTTTTGGAGTTGCTGTAAGATTTATTTTTTTCACTTTGATGGCGCTAGGCTAATGACTTCATGTCTTTCTGCCAAGTTATCATGATATGCTACCCACTGGAACCAAACCAGAGGATGTACAGAGGTGAAAATGGTATCGAACATCTTGTCTCAGTTTGGGTAAGTTGTAAAAGGGTATTTTGCCCAAAATGTTGGACTGTTCCTTTAAGGTCACCAAAATCTAATCAGTTCATCCTTGAGTCCACGTGGACATTTGTACCAAATTTGAAGAAATTCTCTCGAGGCATTTCGGAGAAATCACATTCACAACAAGACAGACTTCATGTCTTAGCGACCTTTGACCACCAAAATGTAAATAGTTCATCTCTGCATCCAAGTGGACATTTGTGCCAAATTCCCTCCATGCATTCTGGGGATATCACATTCATGAACTTGGTACAGACAGACGGCGGGACAGATGGACAGCCCAGAAACATATGCCTCTGGCCACAGCTTTTGCTGGCGTGGACACATAAAAACAAATTTTTAATGGCTAAGTGGTTATGATGACATGTTGCACACAACTAGAGCTGTAGCTGTAGTTGATACTTTTGTTTGCTTTAACAAAGATAACAGATCATCCAAAGAAACAAACAGCAGCTAGCTAACCAGGTATTTTTTATGGCTCAGCAGCAAAGTAGAATCATTCTAGTCGTAAATACACTGGGCAGAGTCAGTCCCAGAACGGCCAGCTACATATTTAATGTGCCCCATGGTGTTAGCTTTTTGTTAGAAAAACACACCCAAAGAGTAAATAGCTACACCGTATGGTGGTCAGAGGCAATCCCTATAGCTTTAACCTAGCTTCCTGCTGAAATCTCTTTAGTCGTTTATAAGGTTTAGTTATAACATGTAGCAGACATAGCAGACAGTGTGGGGGGAAAAAAAACAAAACAGAACATAAAAAAAAAGAAAAACGGGCTACAGAAGACCTTTCTTTTCCCAAAACAGACAGCTCTTGACACCCAGTTACGGGCATCAAGGGCTAACACATTTCTTCTTTTCATGCACATGTACCATAGTCATATTGATAGCGTACATATACATATAAATTGTACATATACATACTGCTTCTAATTTATTTTGCCTTGTAAGTTACTTGGTTGTAACTTCTGTAATCTTTGTTATGCACTTCTGCTGCTGCTGTGCACCGGAATTTCTCCTTTGGGGGATCAATAAAGTTCTACCTTACCTTACCTTACCTTACACCAATGAAACAAGGTCGTTGTGAACTGGATGACTCCAGTTACCATCCTTCTCTCTCTAGCAGCTTCACTGACAATGAAAGGTAAGGGTAATACAAAAGGGTAGGGTAATTAAGGGAAATTAAAAAAAAATCTAATTTCAATACACTGCACTTTTTTTTTTTTAACATAGTTTTACTTTTAACTGTGTAATGTCTATATCTTCCGAAAATGAGTTACACAGTTGGAATAAATGAATAATTGTTGATTTATTACATTAGGGAGTATTAGTAGACAATAGATATAGATTTTTAATACTATTATTCCTGAATTTCCTGTCTTTTTAAAAATGAAAATGAAGACATCACTTCAAAAACAAACCAAAAATGGGCATAACCTTTTAATACCATGATCTTCGATCACCCTTTTACAGACCCTCAGATTCCCCACCAGTCCACAGTACAAGCTGCAGTACAAACTATGGTATCCCAAGTACAAGTGTGGAGACTTTTCTGTGCGGGCATTGAAGACACAACCAACCTACAGTAAGTATTGTTTTTCTTCAAACACATCTGTCTGTTCACCCACATT
>OMLF01042686.1:18296-52852 GCA_900302615.1 Holocentrus rufus | reverse complement strand
GCTCCCCTGTGGGCTAGTGGTCGCTCACTGCCTCTCACATCTTTTCAAGGGGGGTAATAACTTGACCTTCCTCTTGTCAGGAGACAGCTGCTTTGTGTCATCAGCTCACATCAGGCAGAATTACCACTGAGACACCCTGAAAACATTTGATTTTTACAGTTCATTTTCTTTAAATCCGTTTTCTGCGGTCTAGAATGAATCCTGTTTGGATCGATTGATTATGATATTCCGATGGTTCTTTGTTTACGCTCTGAGTTCTTGGTTTTTTGGTGAAATGTCACACGATCGTCCTGCATAATTTATCTAGCACAGGTGGTAAACAGGTGGCAGGTTTAGTAGTCTTGGTTAAATCAACATGTTTTCTTTGTGTTAAATTAGTTTTGTTTTTCCCACATTTCACATTCATTTGCATTACTGAAGGTCAAACTGTGGATGTTTATTTGACTGTTACTGTGAGAGCTCAGCGTGAATTTTTTCTTCTGCCTTCCAGATGAAAAATCTTTTGCCAACATGAAAATGAAACACAATTCATCCTTTAATTCTCACATGTCAGAATCTGTTAACTGTGTATGCACGTGTGTAACTTATGTCCTTCCATGTGATTACCAGGAACGCAGCAGTACAGTAAATACACAGGTTATGCGCAGACCTACAAATGGAGTGGCAGCCACCAGGACACAACGCCCAGGTAAATAAATAAATAAATATTCACCATAAACAAATTGGGAAGTTCAGCTCAATCAAGCAAGATAGTGAGCACATTTTTGTTTTGTTATTTATTATTTCACCATACATAGTCAAAGTACTTTTGTCATGATGGCTCCTGTTTTTTATTTATTTGTTTGTTTTATTTAATATTATTTTATTATTTGAAATTATTCTAGGCTCCGTAATACCCCTGCGTTATATACGGACAAGCATGTTGACGAAGAAATTTATTAATGACAAAATGAATATACTTGGTTATGACATATCGTGATGGTTTTGTTGGGATATTAGGTAGCTCAGGTGCATCTGCTTTACAATTTACTTTGCTTCAGCATCAGACAAAATTTCCCTAATTCATTTTGGAGTTATTGTGTTGTACAATACTTCGTTCAAAACGGATCCTCCTCTTCCTCCTTTCAGAGATGGCTGGCAGAGGAAATGCACAGAGATCGTGGCCATCGACGCGCTGCAGTTCAGGAGTTTTCTCGAACAGTTTCACCCAACCAGAATCAACCGAGAGCTCAACAAGGTTGCTCCTTTTTCTTTTCTTTTCTTTTCCTTCTACATTTCTTACTTCTTCACCTTCTCTTTGTCCTCAGTTTCTCCTTTCTCTCTAGTTCACTGCATGTCTTTGTTTGAGAAATAACACCAGCGTTAGCTTGTGCCTTTTGCTCTTTTGACTTGGATGAAAACAAACAAACCGAGAAAATATAACATCAGGGTATTGCAGAAGACATTTTAGTAACTGTATGGTGAGCACTGCTGTAAATGTAATTTGTGAGCCACTGTAGACATAAATATGAGCATTTTGTATTATTTATGCCAGGGGAAGTGTGGGGGGCAGTCTACCGCTGTTCTTTGATGTTGCACTTTGATCTTCCATAGTCGTATGTCTCTTCTGTAGTGGAGTAAGATGTTTTTGCCTGAAATAATGTTATGGCTTTGTGAAAACTTAAATTGGCATCACAGTTCATATTGGACCTGCACAGATTTAATGGCACCATTTGGTTGATGATCAGCAGATAGTCTCATCACAGACAAATGGTAAAAGATCTGAAACTGGCTCACGTGTTGACTATTATTGGGGTTTGCATCTTTTAAGAGTGATAGATGGCTTAATTTTATAGCCATTCTATTCTGCTGTTAAGGAAAATTGTATTTTAGTGCACTATCAGTGACTGTAAATTCAGAACTACCCAACATATCTATTACATGGGAATATTTCTGGATCAATTACGTTCCTCCCAGGCAGAGATAGATATTGGAAATGGAAAATCAAGATGTTGATGTTGTCAAGTCTCCCCTCAGAAAGCATGGAGGTGTTTGACAGCTCTGACAGGGCTGTGAAAAATGCACCAACATGGAGATCAATCCTGTTTTGACGATTGTTCAGCTAACTGTCACATCTGCCCTTTCACAGGAGGAATTTATGACTGGTCAGAGGGGGGATGGGTACTAACAGTTCATTTTCACTACTCACTTCATTTCCTAGGCAAAAATAAATTTCCAGTGCCTCTTCAGATCCGTCATGTCATTTCTCTTACCTTGATAGCTAATTTTTGTCGTGGGATGCAGCCCCCTGATATGTTTTTGTGTCAAATGCTATTGTTCATGAAAATGCTTTAAATAGCTAATATTCAATTATTAATCTGTAAAACTGATTTAACAACAGTGGCAGTGAAATCAAGCTGTTATGTTGCCAAATGAGATGATGTTAAAAATGTATGTTTAGCCAGGCCAACCGGATCTTGGAAAACCTTTTATGTGTGCATGCGCTGAATAATGTGGCAGGCGCCGGCCTCAAGGCAAATGGAATTACTTCACTGCGTCGTACATTCCATTTGGGTGTGATTGTATGGGGACGTGGGTCTCGTGGATTATTATGGAACGTACCGGTGATCTGGAACGGTGCGGTGATCCCGAGACCGGAGGCATATCAGAGCCATTTCCGGCTTTACATACCGAATGAGAGATCATCCCCCACTTACAGGTGTCCGGCTCTGCCACATGAGACCGAAGACACAAGATGTTTGTGATAAATGATATTATGATCAAGCAGGTGGAGGCAAATAACTAGAATTGTCTAAGTTCAGAAATTTTTTTTTACCAGCCTTTAAAACCAGAAAAAGACAATAATTACCTCATATCACAATATTATGATATCCAAGATCCCGGATGATCTCTTGTCCCATATTGCTTTTTCAGTATGAAATCACTATATCACTCAGCCTTCTCCTTGTTTTTGCATCTCTTTGTAACTCTCTCCCTTCGATCTCTTCATTTAGGCCTACTGTGGCTTCGCTCGACCCGGGGAAAGAAGCCAGAATCTCTCAGCGGTGGCGACAGGAAACTGGGGCTGTGGCGTTTTTGGGGGCGACACACGCCTTAAAGGTAAGCTCAAGGCGAGGAGACCCTCGGTGGGGAGCTGCGGAGGACTTCACTTCGCGTTGCCCGCAAGCCGACGCCGCTCGCCGGATGTAACCGATCATCTGATATTCAGATTGAAAGCCTCCATCGGATCAGTGTGGCCGTCCATTTGTCTTCCGAGAACACACTCATTTACTTAAGGCCTATTCGTCTGCCTTCCTTTTATTGATCAAGTGACAAAGTTAATATTTTTCATTAATAGTGGAATTGATCGCCTGGCCTGCTCCATCAGTTTGTTGCAGGGCTCCGTCTGAGCCTTGTATCACTGTCAATGAGCAGGGAGGTTCAGGAGACGTTACGCTGGCCGTCCACAGTAGTAGCTCATAATCCTCTGCTTCCCTCCCTACACTATTGTCACTTTCTACCTGACACGGAGCCGCGGCGCTTGGATACCATACCCGTGCATATTTGTTAATTAGCAGCAGCAACTTACAGCTCTCCATTGGCAGAGTCACCCACTGTCTGCTTAATGACATGCCTCCCGGGAAGAGGCTCTTAATGCAAATGCTGTTCCCCTCTGTTTACCTTCTGCGGCCCCACACAGCCACCTATTTTTAATTGTCTGCAAATTTTTTTTTTTTTTTAAAGAAAGCTGATGACACAGAGCAGGGGAGAGAACTTGCGGAAGTGTAGAATTATCCAGCTTAGCCGCCCCGGCGTGCAGATGTTTATTCAGCGTTGCTCGTTAACGTGCCACTGTCCCAGCCTTCATTAATCAGCAGACTTATTTCCAACCTCTTTAAATATTCACAACTCTCCGGGGCCAGACCTAGCCTCTCTTTTATAAGTCACTGACTAATCCAGAGTTCCCAGCAGGGGTGAGACCTATCCCCTGGATTATTTACCTTTTACAAGCCGCTGAGACTGGTGTCACTCAAATTTATTGTTGACACGGGCTACTGGATGGCTCTCGAGTCTTGTGTTTTTTAATTTGATTTTCACAGCGTTTTCAAAAAATGAAAAAATTGACAATGTGTGGACAGATCTGAAAAGGAGACAGGCAAGGTGTGTTGAAATTTGGTCATCCTGTTCATTCCTTTTAGTTTTCAAATGATAAAAAAAATTCTTAAATACCATTATGTGCTTTATTCTCCATGATTGGGCTATTTTGTTCATGTAGTTTATTCCCTGAGCGGGTGAACTCCAAGACTTCTCACCGCTCCTGTTGAGAGAATCGCTGTGCCGTACGGAAACAGATTTCGTGTGACTTCTCTGGAGAGGTTTCACAACACTTCTCTTCCTGCAGCTCTGCTCCAGATGCTGGCAGCTGCTGAGGCGGGCCGAGATGTGGCCTATTTCACCTTTGGTGACAGCGAGCTCATGACAGACGTCCACAACATGCACTCTTTCCTCACTGCGAGGAACACCACTGTCGGTAAGGCAAGCAGCCTCTCTGCCTGCTCCCACTTCTTGTATTTATATGAAACCGTGTATGCATTGTTTTTTTTCTCTAGCAGGATCACATTGCAAAGGATGTGATCTCATGATTTGATGCAATGATTAATTATAGCTTCTAATAATTCTGGGTTAACCAAGCTTTATTCTATTGCTGTGGCATTAGTCTACCATGCAGAATAGCCAGCTCACACAGCCTTGTCTCCATCACAGGGGAGGTGTACGATCTCCTGTGGCAGTACTACAGCTCGGTGTGTAAGAGCTGCCTCGGCCGGCGCCCTGACGTCAGCCTCTACTCCTTCATCTACCAGCAGGTCAGCCCCTCCTTGGCGCCCGATGCCTCCGACAGCGGCGCGGCCAGACAGCACGTCCCCGCAGACGGCCAATAAGGTCAGGTGGCCGATGAGTCACCGTGCCTTTACCTCCCCAAAACAAAACAGCTACCCGACGAAACCACCCTCCATCTGCCTTCAGCTCTATTTTTTTATCTCCAGGATTTTTTTTTTTTTGTCAGACAAACTTTTAATTAACAATGGCAGATGTGCCAAATGCCATCTCCTTTACTCGCAGCCCAAAATGAAAACCTATAAAGCATGCAGATCCTTTAGAAGAACAACTGAAGTGCAGCAGGTGATTAGCTCTGCCCCTGTCTGGCGCTGCCGCGGAACTTTGTGTTTGTTTTCCGCGGCTGGTATTACTCCGATGGATTGAGTTTCGATACGACACAATTGTGATTTTAATGGTGAAGCAAAGGTTGCCATCCATCTTCTGAGTTTGTCATGTTGCCTTTTTTTTACACCCACATATATCCAGCCTAATTGAATTGGCTGTCAGAAATCAAGTTAAAGGAAAAGAATAACAAGAGCGGGCTTTAGAAAGCTTGGAGCAGTCTCAGGAAAGGGGTTTGATTTAAAGAGCACTCGGGCTCTTAGGGAAACGGTCCGCTACACTCGATTGTGGTGGAACTTAATGTGTATCGGCAATAATGTTGTAGCTCAAATCATGGCTCCATGCCGCACGCAGTCATTAGTTCTGCTGTATGTATCACAATCTGGCCATTAACCCAATCCGCCTGCAAAATGTTGATTTCATTTTGATCACTTGTGTTTCTATATTTTTCAGTTAACAGATATTTGAAAACTTTGCTGTATACTTACATTTGAATGAAATTTGAGAATTTTTCTGGTTGATGAATTTGTTTTGCAAATAGCCGAATAAAATTTGTAAAAAAAATTACATGAATATAATTTCCTGGTTTTAAATATTTTAACTCAGCTCGTATTTTGGATCATTTTTTCCCGAGTCACTTTATTTTTTAATATGATTGAAGCCAAATGTCATGAATACAACTCTGGACAATCTGCATGAAGGCTTCTTCTCCCATGGATGTCAGAGGCTAAGTGAGTCCCTACACACCCTTGCCATTTCCCTTCCCCTTGCTCTTGCTTCGCCCTTTCACTCAGGGTTTAATAAGGTCATACCTTTTATATAAACTGTACATGACACCTCATTAAGTAAAGAGTAGATCAGAGAAAATCCAGTCACAGGCGAGAGTCAGGCAGTAGGGCTCCTATGTGATTTCTCTGCCTGTTGGACAAGTCTCATCTTCATTTGCATCAAGAGGAAGCCATTTGGTGACAGGCATTACGTCGACAGATTCTTAGGCAATGTATGTGTTTTGTCAGTATAGACGTAAGCATGTAGCAATACGCTTAGCATGCAATATGTGGATAACAAAAATGAATTTAAAAGCTACTCTATAACAAAATAATTTTATGTTAGGCTACTTAATATGAGGAATTAAAACAATAAGGGAGATGTCTATGAATTTTTTGTAGCCTCCTATGGCTCCTGTTAGTCATATGAGATTCTAACCACATTTGTCAGCTAATTAGTGCGTATTGTGATTTTATCTTATTGTTTGATAATGCAGCTGCACACCTAATGAGATGTATGTGAATTTACAAATTGTCCTGGCAGAAGTTTACCGATTAAATGTCCAATTATTTTTCTCCCCAGTATGTGCAGCATTGAATGGATTCCAGGGATCCTGTCAGTGAATGAGTGTGGTGTAGGAGTATTTTCACTTTGCTTGGTGCTTTCTGCCGTCATGGAATCAGGACCTGAGCTAGGAGGTCCCCCTTTGTAGCCTGCTGATTTCAAAAAGTCCTTTGGTGGCGTCTCTCCCGAGGGGATCCACCATAGATTCACAGGGGTATCCTACTGGATTGATCTCTGTGCAGTGAGCCCCATATGTGTCTTTGACCTTTTGGCTACCATCTGTCACCAAAAACACAACATAATGTTCATTCATTTGGATCCGAAATCGGACTTTGAAACATGGCTAGGTTTGAGACTGGAGAGGAATTTTTGTTTGTGGTTGCTGACTAATGCAGTTTTCATATTTCTACACATCACAAAGAAAGAGTGATAAACAGAATACTAAAAAATTAAGGAAATGCTTCTATTTTGTATTTTATCTTTCACATAACAATGGGAAACTTGCAGTAAAAAAGCTATAATTTCCAGCTTCAAGGAGCCTATTTTCCTCATAACCCTCTCCTACACATCACAAATACTGTAAACCGACTACAGATTCCTGTTCCCAAACATTTCTGTAACTTGCGAACAGTTTATCTGTAACACTTCCCAATGTGGTGAATCTTACGTTAAGAAAAAGTCCCTCTCCAGAGACCGCTGCACTGGTGAGAGGGAAGCAGGGAGAAAGGAGATCAGACAACCTTAATCTGGCACCGTGTCCAGCATGTTGGACTTGCATGAGCAGCAACATACTGTACAAGAGTAATACACAACTCCTGTTTAATGTTGCCCTGTATATACACTGTTTTTCTTATTAGTTAGGCTGTTGCATTAATCATCAGTGGACCCCAGAGAACCCAGTAAAGATCATGAAACAGTTTATCATTAGATTCTCTTTGAAGTCGGAAAGACTTAGCCTCATAATTCTTTCTCTTTTGCTATATTATTATCCCAAAAGGTCATTTCTGATATTGCAGGGTACTGTATTATGAATGGGCAGGCCTATTTAAATTCATTATGAGCTATTTACTTTATATTTGCATATTATTTTTGATCATTAATGGTAAGTCCCTCTTGTATTCAGAGGAGTTATGCAAGGTTCTCTTGGCCACAGATAAAAGGCATTATCAGCTGAATTTTGATATGTTTGATGAAACCCTGAGAGCTGTGGCTTACATTTGTTTGAAATGAAAACATAAGACAAAAATAGGATTTGTTGTCATGAGCCTTGTTTTGCTCATCTAATTATTCATACTTTGTCCTCCGCGTGATGGAAATCTTACTGTGGGAAAAAGATGGGTGCCACGCATACCCATGGGGCATCAGGGCACTTGTGGGATACAGCTAATTCACAAATGATGCCACTAGACACCAACTATGCCTGTCAGAATTCAAGTTAATTCTTACTCATGTACAGTCTATAGGCAGTAATATTTAAAACCCAGCAAGTTGGACATCAAGACAAACGGAACAAATATCATTAAACTTGCATTGCCAACAAAATCTGTACTTTTAATGGCAATGTACAGTATGGAATGAAAGTGTGTCCTGCTAGTGATTTTCTTTCTTCTTCTTCCAGCTTCACTGCCCTATAAGCCTCATTTTTGGCCAACTGTGTTTAGCATTACATTTTCACAGCATATGACCAAATCCTGACTGTAACATGTTCAAAATGAAATGTTAGACTTCAAAGACGTCAGTGTAATGTACAGGTGAAGGTGTTCCTCGTCTGCTCTAATTAATCTGTGCAGTTTTCAATGGGATTTATTAAGAAATGGTGTTTTGGCAAGTTGCCCGGCTCAAGTTTGTCTTGTTACAGTACTTAGCTTATTGGACCAAAACACAGCCAACTAAAATAGCACTTATCGATGTTTTTGATGCGAGCACACGCTTTCCACAGCATATCAAATAGTTGATTGTTAATATCATATAGCAAAAACCATGTTTGGGCATAAAGTGGGCAATTTGTTTCGATGATGTTTTTCTCAGCAGACAGGATCTTTGCCTTCCATCATGTAGACATTCAAACTTTGCTCCTGTTGAACCGGTTTGTTCCGTCATACATAATGAAACACGGATCGCTGATGTCCTCAGCTCGTGGAGCCATAGCTGTGAGCACGTTTGAACTCCGCGTGACCTAAATGTTTCACCGCTTCCTCTGTGTCCTGTGTGGTGCCTCAGCAGTGGCATCGCTGCTGCCGTTTGATGGTAATTGGTCTTTCCTCTGGCTCTTCACATGCTGAGATGGTTCCTAGTCCAAAGGCAGTTCCTACACCGCCACTAAAATCTGCTTGCATTGTGTTTTATTTTGGTCTAAATAGCCTGCAGACAAAAATACTCTTAAACACCGGCCGCTGCAGAAGAGAAAGAGGAGGTATAGTAGAAATCGGGAGACGGCAGCAATTCTTTATTAGTGACAGCCAGCGTAGTTCAAATGTTTCCCCCCCGCAATTGATCCAAAAGAAAAATCCATTTTTATGTGATAGCTGTACCTTTTAACCAAACTGACTGCTCGCTCCATAAGGTCAAGGATTGAGTGAGTGAAGCGTTTTTTTCCTCCGTAGTGTTGATATTAGATTGCCTATCTATCATTGGGAGCGTCATGTGATTGATACTGACTCAGCTGGAATGAAAGACGGAGCAGGGCAATATTTCTTAACCATCGGAAGGCCTCAACACACCCAACATGTGCTCAGTGAGGAATCACCGCAAACACACAGCTACTGTAAGTGTGTGGCAGTCCGCTGTCTGGAGGGAGCCGCGCAGGGGATACAGGGACAGAATTTTTTTTCCAGATTTTGTGAAGCTTAGATTACATTGGATCATTTGAAATTCTCAAGGTTGAATTCATGTATGGCACATTTTTCAGTATATAAGGGGCAATTTTTGCACATCTTGGTTGGGAAAAAACTGCTGGGTAGGCAATTATATTTGGCATGTGGATCCATAATTACCTAAAGTAGTGCGTGTGAATAGTAGTGTGTTGTCACAAAGGTTGTCCACATGTCTGTGTGGTGACCATTTAAAATGCGGAAAGTGGCTATTAGCATTTGTTGGCTTGTTGATTACCTTTTACCATGTATCAGGATCCTGCTGTAGATGTCAGCTTTAACTGGCCAAATGCACCAAGTAGGAACTATTAATTTTCCGGTATATGGCGGAATTGGTTTGCTTTCCCGAGTTTATGTGTTTTGAACTGAAGACACCTCCTCAGGCCTTTAATTGCACACTTGTTGCTCCTTCCACCCATGAGGTAGATAACACCATCTGTTCCGTGTCCACACAAGACCAATCATAATTTCAAAAAGAGAAAAATATATTCTCTTCCCTGGCAAAGATTTCAAAGTGCTACAGGAAGCTGACTGGAGAGTATGAACTGTAATTTTTTAGCTTTAAGAGATATATTACAGTTGTAAAGTGTAACATGTTGGACCCATGGTTGCAGAGGGCCACGTGCGAGAACAAGGTGTGCCGGGGTTTATCTTGATGTTCTCGGGGTACTTTGGCCATGTTACCACGTCAGACAGATGTGTCTCTCTGGGTTTCAAAGCTGCCAGTGACAGATGTTTCCCACGCATTTCAAAGGAGACATTTTGCAGACTTTTGGCCTTGATCATTTTTAGGATATGATTAGATTCCAACACATGGCATGGCTCGGTGATTGGGGAAAAAAACAAAGTACGGTAAAGAAGTTTCCAGAGCGTTTTTTTTATTTTCTTAGCCGATTCGGAGAAAAGGGAACCTCGACCCGGTGTTTTTCCTAATGCCTCAAAGTGCTCGATGTGTTGCGGGCTGCCTCTGTGTGACGAGGCCGTGACACTGGACTGTGGGGAAAAGAAGGCGAGCAGAGCGACTGAGCCAAGTGCCTATCACGTGTTGCAGGTTGACTGTATATGTGTGTGTGTGTCCATAGAGGAAGGAGCTGTCTGTGTGTGCCTTGAGTGCTTATCAGAGTGGTGTTGGCAGAGTGAACCTCAAGGCGAAATCCCATGCACAGAGCTTGTTATGGAGCTGTCACTGCCAGGGCAGCACACTATGCAGCGGTCCCTCTATGCAGCTCCTTTCCTGGAAGTGTAGGGGTGGGGGTGCGGAGAGCAAAGGGGTAAGACAACGGTCCAAGCAAAGGGATGCAAAGGACTCCATATATGTGCATGTTTGATTCTAATTCATAGATAAACACCTACGAATCCAGCTGGTTGAGTTTTTTCTGCTTCCTTAATGACAAAATCATAATTTCAGGCCATTGCAGATTTGCCACCAAGCCTGCACGGTGGGTTCAGCGTTTCCTGGTTAAAAACGAATCTCCCCCCCGCGGGCCTCCCCACTGAATTTAATTGGATTTCTTCTGTGTGAGCCCTCTGGTCCTAACAGAGACATCCCTTTTAATCAAAACATAAATGAGACATGTTAGTATGAGTGCGAGTATCCTTTAAACTCTGGGGGATTTATGACTTCTAATTGAGATGAGAAGTGCGCAGATACGTCCTTTTATCTTTGCACTCTACTTAACATCTTATTCATGTTCAGGGGCTTAATTTGAGATCATGCAGATACACGGTGGTGCGATGTCGAAGAACAAAGCTGTGTTTGGTGCCTGAAAAATTGACACAATGCTTTCACAGTTGGATGTATTGATGGGCGGATACAAAAGTGCATATCTCTCTGCAGAAAACTGAAAGCAGTAAATGCACCAACAACTGCTGATACCTTAGCTAATGATGAATATTTCTTAAGTTTGAAATGATCTACACTTTCAAGATTCAAAATTAAAGATGGGTGACATGACGTAATACTGTTAGATTATGATCACGACTCATCAATCGCTCTCTCATGATTGATATTTTATTAATTAACCCATGTCATTTTTTGTTGATTGCCTTTGAGGTTGTTTCATTTTATGACCTACTCTAAAGTGTGCCAAAAGCTACACTGAACTTTTGTCAATAGATACTTCCTCTGTGCCAGTTTGGAGGCTAAAAATGCTATGTAGTCTGTCTCTCTGCTGGGTACTTGTAAAATCCGGAGATAAAGCCTATTTGTTGTGCCAATCGGGGCTGTCCTGTGGGCTAGTTTCCCTGACAAGTTGGCTTTGAGGGGCTATAAAGCGACACCGCAGCCATCCCTCAGGGCTGTCCTATATTCCATATGAACCAGTGGCTAAAGTGACAGGCTTATTTACACTAGGGCTCGTGCACCCTAGATGATACCATCGCTCCAGTGCCAGACACCACTGGTGCACAAACATATCTCGGTGACAAACTGTTGAGAGGGAAAGGGAGAGGAGAGAGAGAGAAAGGGCGTCCGAGAGAGAATCCCGATATCAATTCACCAGTCGTTTAGTTTGTCTACACTTCCTTTACGGATTGGCGGTTTAGACCTTTTTACCTCCTGCTGTTCAATTACCCGAGCCTCCATAAAAACCTGAACTTCTGTCCCAGGGGAGGGATATTCATGTGCTGCTCATGGCAATAAGACCGTGATTTAGGACGAGCCCCTCCACTGTGATGGAGACTCACTGGAGGGACCCTCTCTGTCACCAACCATTACAGTCCCCAGCTGCTCATTAAATACAGACCCATTACTTTAACAGCTCCATCTTGCTCCCCTCTGCTCTTCCTTCATCTACCTTCATGGGCCCCTGGAAGTAAATAAGCACAAATTGAGCTCAAAAACGCACAGATTGCACTTGCGCCAAAAAAGCTGGGAAAAGCACCCGTGTCGCTTCATTGCTGTGCGGCCCATTAAGTTTATAATGCCTCTGATCATATTTCTCATCATATCCCTGCGTGGTGGCGTCGCGTTTATTTTAGCAGGAACTCCCTCGTGAACTATGCTGTGCAATGTGTGCATTTGATCTCCGTCTCTGGTGTGTGCAGTTCCCCGCGGTGGTGTTTGTATTTCACTCATGTAGTTTACCTCACTGGTAGGAGGTGTAGAGTCAGCAAGCTCTATTCAGCAAATTTACATGAACTAAGGTTTATAACACCTGAATAAGGGCTTTGATAATAACAGCTGCATGGCACACACATAAATACTGATTGAATCTTCTGCAAGTTTTGGGATTTCATGTGATAAGATGGAAAGTGTGCATGAATTTGTTGAAGCTTGCAGTAAAAATCCGTCTGGCAACTAACATTTTTAACCAAAAAAAACCCCCAAACAAACAGGGTTTCAAACTCATATGAATTCTCTGATGGATTGACTAATACCATTGCACTTGGCTGTTTAAGTAGAGACAGAATAGTAAGATGGTAATTTTGATTTTATATGTGGAAAAATATATAGATAGATACAGATAGATTTATTCTCTTCTAGCATTTACTGGCAGTTAGAAAGGTAACAGCATCTCTTACATTTGGACAAATTTCTTCTCATTAGCAATAAAACAAAACATTTTTCTTATTGAAATCTAACCAAGAATTCTATCAAATTTTGTAGTTACCCTTATGATTTATAATTCATTGTGGCTAACTTTGTTGATCATTTGACAGTGGCTAAGGTATCAAACCGTGGATTCCACTTTCACCTAATTCTTCTCTGGCCAAATAAATATCTAAATGGTTAATACAAAAAATCAGAATTACCCTGTATGGAAACAGTGAAAAGGTGTGGACTTGACAAAAAAAAAGACCAAGCCTAGACATCATCAGTCTATTTTTTCCCTCGGACCAGAGACAAGAAGCACATCAACAGCAAAATAGGCTTTGTCTCCTCTGTCAACAAACACGGCCAGCGATTGAACACACTGCAGCTCTGCCATCTGTTGGTGCTGCGCTCCCTCTTCTTAATGGATCACTGTAATTGGCCAAGTCAGGAAGTGAGCGCTGCTCCGTGGCGTGTGGTTTAGTTACTGGAGTCTGGAGATTGATGGAGCCCCTGGCAGGGGGTGGGCTGGAGGATGCTGCTGCTGCTGCTCTCCGCGGGCCCCGAGTTGATCTCTCCTCGCCATGCCACACTGCTCCGCTCCACGGGGACAACACTGCCGGGACGAATGGCCACCTGGGAGCCGAGTACTTAATGAAGCACACCTTTTTCACCGCTCTTCCCCCTCACGCAAACCCCTCTTCTCTCAACCACGGTTCCTCCATCTCACATCTGGCCCGGCAGCAGGACTGATCTGAGTGGGAACCCGGGGAATGGGGGAATTGCCTTTACACAGGGTCCGTCTCCCGTGACAAAGTCTACACGCATGCAAACCCCATGCCTTTCTATTTATCCCCATGACAATATAGCTATTAGCGGCATGGTGGCGGTTTTCACTTGCCGAGCATTATGAGATACCCTTCAAAGCTCATGGCCAGTTCACAAATTTCTCTGCATTACCGAGATGGGGTCTGTGAGGAGAGTGCAGCGCTGCTAATGAGTTCCCTCCATCTAACTTTTCTCCCTCCTGTCGCCTTGGATCCATTCATATTTGGCGCTTATGCAACCAGCTCTCATGCTGAACTGGGAGACCGTGCGGGCGGCCCAGCCATTGTTACGCTGATGCGAGGAGAACGCTTAAATGATTGTCTCTTTGCAATACTTTTGTGGATGGTTGACTCTGGTCTTAAGATGATGGCCTGGCACAACCATTTACCTTCCAGAGTCTCGACTCCCATCCAGTCATGAACTTTATCTCGCTCTTTCTTCCTCCTTTTCTGTCTCTTTTCCTCTGTTCAGATCTGGCTTTTGTGTGCACTTGAAAGAGAGAGATGAAAATAACGTCGTGCTGCGGTGAGCTTCACTGCGCTCATGATGATGATGATGATGATGGAGCTGATGATGAACAACCAATCACCCTGCCTTATTAGTGTTTTTTTTTTTCTTTCCAAGCAGTCACTAGTTAGCTGCATTTCCTCCGACAGCAACACCCTGACCATCCCCACTGTTCACCCGGCAGTCTCTTTCACTGAGGCCACTCAAATTAGCCCCGGCCGGTCAATGAGAGCCCTAAACGCTACGGGACACGTCTCAGGACCGAAGCATAAATCATCGCCCGGAGCAGGAGCCATGGCAGCCCCGGGTGCACATCCACCAGCCGAGATTTACGCCGCACATCTATAGCGCGGCCCCGCAATCTGGATCCTCTCCACCAACTCATCTTCAAATTGGTTATTGATCTTCCAATAACAAAAATGAATCATACGTTGCCAACACTGTTTAGACGCTACATTTACAGTACTGTGGCTCTTGTTACAGCTGATGTGCAGCCGCGGGCTGCATGGAGAGTAATAGGAAAAGAAATTAGTATTAGTCTACCTTGAGATGAGTAGGTGTCATCTTGTCATCCAGCTCAGCCTCATTATCACACATCAAAACAGCTGAAGACAGTATGGTGACAGTCGCTGAAGTGAAGTGCTTGAAGTTAGCCGGTCTTTTCTGTGGTGATATACCCAACTTTGTGTGATTTCTGGACGGTGTGGTATGCAGCAATCTTTGTAGTTTTAATCTTGTTTTCATTAGATGATCTTCAAACACATGTTTATTCATGTGTAGAGATTAACGATATTGCCAGTGATTATTAATAATGTACTGCAGGCCTTTAGAATATAAAAACAGTTGATATTGTATCCTGGAATTTTTGTAAGATAGGGAAAAAAGTTCTTGAAATGCCCCCCGGCTGAAACTCATACCCTGTTTGAAGAGCAATAATGGAAGCAGTTTTGGCCCAGCGAGGCCATTCAGTCACTTCATGGAATTTAAATCTAGGGATTCTACAGTGAGAGACACTGTCATGTCAGTATCAGTGCTTTAATTTAAGTCTAACTTTTAAATGGTATTGGTTCAGTGGAAACACTGTGTCTCAGCTCTTGACATATACTGTATTGCGAGCTATTAGTTAATGGGGCCTCACTTCTCGCCCAATTAGGCTCCAAGATGGTGTGTAAAGTGTAGCTTCTTCCCCGGGAGTTTCCTCATAAATGCCAGAAGGGCCATTATCAGAATCCTTTTGTGAGGGAAAACAGACAGCCATAGACTCTGCCTTAATTGAAAGATTTTAAGAATGGCAGTCAATGGCAAGCGGTGGTATTATCTTTGAATTTCCTTTCAAATGTCAGCAGCTGAATACCTGAAACACAAGACGATGGGACAATTTTTTCCGGTTCCGTTTTGGAGGGAAAATGTCAAGCTCAATTTCATTTTCAATGATGGCTGAATCATGACTGGTGGCTTCTGAATTACATAAATATATTAACAAAGTGGTGAACACATTTGGATGACAGGTTCAGCATGACTAATTGGCTGTTGAATGGATTCAGATGGTAATATTGTAGCTGTTATTTTTGATTCATGAGCTAATGTTCAATTACAGAGGCTGATTGCTACTACAAGGCGATTAGTGATTACAGCGTATTAGCGTGCACATATGACAGGGTCCACTGATCTTCTGTCAGGACAGAAATCAGACCATAACGGCATGTGGAGTTTAAAGCCCATCAGATTGTTTTGATTTTTCTCTTAATATTTCAGGATTTGTAAGATAAAATAGGGCCTCTGAATGATAGTCAGATGTTTCAAACTAGGAAATAGAGTACAAAAAATAGCAGAAACAGTCAACATTTACAATCATTTGCCTCATGGTCAATACTCATTTCCTATCCTATCTGCAGTTCTGCCTAAGATCATCTTCATAGCAGTGTCCCATTGCACAGCAATAGATGTCTTTGTCACTCACAGGCACATTAATTGCTCTCACATTCTACTTATTCAGGGGACAGTTGGGGAGCATTGAGCTGAGTTGAAAGATCCAAAACCTCTTTTCTAGCCTTTGCAGCCTTTAACTTTTCATGGATTCTGGCTGTCCCCTAAGCAGGGAGGATGGGGTCGGCTGGGGTCTGCTCTCCTTCCCAGTCGATAGCAGCCAGCAGGTGAGGCTCTGTCTCCGTCTGCAGCGTGGCAGACACTTATTAGCACTAATGTTCCCGCATCATCCATCTCCAGGTGGGTTTCCTCTATCGATCTCTACGCCAGGGCCTGTCACTTGCTGCTGCTCACGCGGTGAAAGCGCCGGTCGCCGCCAGCACCGGCCTTTGACACGACCCAGGTTTATGTTCTGTCAGTGGATTCATAGCTGGACAAGTGGCATAAGAACTGTGAAGTGACTGCACAGTTGTTTTCAGGTAGCCTCTGAGGGCTTTTTCCCCCATCACGGTCTTCAAGAGTCAGATTGACAAGTGACACATGAACATTGGAAACCTCATCATGCGATGATAACAGTAAAAAGTTCGGAACCAATCAACTGTGTCCTTAAAATATGTGTCCTATAAAAAGTATGTCACACGATGGGAGAACTTACATCTGTCTTCTATTTATTCTATTTCTATTTATTATTCTATATTCTGTTTATTAATTTATGTGGACTGCTGTTTATTTCTTTATCATTTTATATGAAAGCACAGTATTATAAACAGTGCTTCTCTGTGGATGCAGTATAATTTAAGCTGTTTGATAATGGTTCATTGGTGTACTACCAAGCCAAGTAGCCTTACACCACCATGGAAGAGGATGTAGCTGATCAACAAAGAGCCTAGATCTCATTCAAATAAATTAATATTTAGGTCTACAGGCCATTGTCATAAATGTCCACGGGCCTGTACAGAGTTGTAGTTGTTTTTCACTCAGAAGGAGAGTAGACAGTTCATTCCCCTTAATATTTTTCATTTTATGGAGACAGTACAATAGCCAAGAGGATCACAGAGTAGTGGAGACAGGACAAAGTCTGGGCAAGGTCTGGTCCCAGGATGACAGGGGAGCTTTTTATTTTATTCAAGAAATGAGGCTGTTAACCTCAATGCCACCTCTTGGTATCTGCAGAAAAGCCTTGTCAGTCGCTCTTATTTTTTAGAGGACTTTTAGGTGATGTAAGACAGTCTCTTCTTATTAAGCCTACTGGTTAGTTAGCTACAGTAGTTATCAGAGCCAAAAACTGAAACAAAGTTCAATGATTTGCTGTTATTTGTTCACCAAACTTCTCCACTGGACCTCCATGATGGTTCCAGCTAGGAGATTTATACTGTGACTATAAAAAATGACACGATAGGTAGATTTCATTTTTAATGCTTCTGGCTGTTTTGTCTATATGAGTCTGCACTGGTATGTATTTTTTTCATCCTAATTTGTATTTCAGATTTAATTGGACGAATTTTTGGAACCTTGACTAAATGCTCAGTGTTTTCTGGGCACTTGGTCGACCTGGTTCAGTGGTTTAACCAATGGAGAATTAAATTTGGGTCTTTCCCTAAAGACCTCATCAGATGCCAGCGAAACGAGGCCATCTGTTGGGAGTGGGTTAGTGAAGTGGCCTTGCAGCCGTCAGACAGCTTCATGCAAATCAGGCCAGTTGTTTCTCTAATTACTGTTGTACTTGACACTGGCGCTCATCAGAGAAGCCAAGCATGGTGTATCACTGATTGGATGGGTCATAATTAGGGGTTCAAGCCCATAGAACTGAAAACCTTTAGTTTTTATGTTCTTGTTTGGGGTTCAAACCTCCAGTGCTGAAACCCTCTTGACTATTTTGTTTGCTATTATTATCATGTTAATCACATTAAGGTTTGTCAATTAATGTTTAATTATGTAGTTATTTATTCATTAATTAACTACTAATTGATAAATAACATAGCTATTCATGTACTCATAGCTTGGCACAAGCGAATAAGCACAGCACTTCTTAATCAATCAAGAACATAATGGTAAGATATTGTAGTATGTAGTACTGTAATATGGGGCCAATAATCCCAATGACAGTGCTGTAACAACCACTCAAAGTTGAAAACTTCAAAATACTAATTCATGATATACAAGTTTGCATTTTTTTTAAGGATGTAGACCCCATGCCAGAGGATTTTTTTCCCGCTTAAATAAGTCGCTCTTCCCACACAATTAGTTGAAATGACACTAAAATTGTCTCCAAATAATCTGCCAACTTCAACTTTTAAAGTTTATTTATTTATTTATATTTTCACATTTTTATTTATTTCCACCTATTATTAATATGGCGATACAGGTTTGAATCCGACCACACCCTTTGCTGTGTGTCACCCCCCCGCTCTCTCTCTGTCGTCTGCCTATACTGTCTCTGTGCAATAAAGAAGAAATGCAATAAATAAATAAATAAATGAAATAAAATCAAAAATAAATAAAAGTTATGATAGATATGCTGCCTTGGAGTAAAATGTTGAACAGGCGGACATGGCTGTCCTTATGCTTGCCTGCCAGTGAGGCAAAATGTGGGCAGTCAGGCTCGTGACATGTCCCATCCTCTGCCCAAATAAGCTGTCAATCTGGAGACCGTGTATTTGGGCCCAGCAAGAGGGTGTTTCCAACTTTTCATTATAATGTTTCAGATGCCATGTAAGAAGGCCAGTGCCAGATTGGAAGCTTAGAAGTACTACTGGACCACTGGCAAGCCCCTATCTCTCTGTCTGTTCTCATCTGTACATGACCTCAGAAACTAAGTCTTCTTCAAAAAACAAAACAAATCAAAAACAAAAACATTGAACGCTCTGAGAACTCATGCAAATCATAAGGACAAAACAGTCAAACCATCTCTGATCTTGGTTTGCTTGAATCTTTGTACATCTCTGGCCACCATCTCACCATCTGGCCACACTCCAACTGAAGCGTTGTAGCTTCGGTGATGACGATAGCAAGAAGCTACAGTGCACTGAATTGGAAAACAACAGGACCTCACAGATTGTACTTACAAAAATGCCAAAAGAAATTGAGTACCAACATGCTAATAAGCTAGCAATATTCTCGCCAATATACTTGCTAACTTTCACCATTAACAGTTCTCTGCTGTTTGTGTAGCTTAGCCACTCTCGTGATATGTCATATGGTTCATTTGCCTGATTGGATGAGTTAGCTAATGACAGATGATTGATCCAATCACTTGCAGTGTATTTCTGCGGTTCCCATGAGGAATTGCCTTTGGTTCTTGAAACCTTCTCCAACCACACATTCGTGCTTATTATTGGACTTCAATTAAAGCACTGACAGTCAAATTACAAGTTACAAGTTAAGTTCGTTGCTGCTAGCATTGATATCTATCATTGGTATCTCACACTATGAAAACCTGTGAAATTGGACTGGCAAGCTTGAGGCTAGCCCTCGAACAAGTCATCTTGCAGCTCAAGTCCAGAAGTCTGAAGATTTAGTGGAAGTGGACTACTTGCCTTGTACAGAGCAAGAAGCCATAGGGTGAACCTGGGCTGAGAACCTGCATGCAAAATTCATTGTGTTAAGGCAACGTCATGAGTGATTAATCCAATAGAGCTTTGTTAAAGGGTTGCAGCCGTAATTGTAAAAACTAAAATTATTATTAATATACCTTAATCTCCCTAAATGTGTAGTCATATTCACACCTCTACAACACCAGATACAATGGAAACCCTTAGAGATGGAAGCAATTGTAGCACATATATTCAGCGGTTGATAGTAATGCAAATGTAAATTCACTGGGAATCTGTGAAATCTCATTAAATAGATGGACCCAATGACTCTCAAATATGACCTAACTTTCTATGCATCTCTTGACTGAATTTCTTGATGTATTTGCTTTTGTTGAATTTATCTCGAAATCTGTCGAATGTAATTTCTCAAGCATTAGTGAGTACATAAAGTTTGGCTTGTGATTAATTGAAGTGGGTGTGGCCAACACAATAATAGCATATTTGCCTTAAATGTGATAAGGGGTTGAACCCTGGAATCACTGCTTGTGGTTACATTCTCTCCTGGTTTGATGGGTTTGGTGTTTACTTTTTCAATTTTAAACAGTTTGTAGTTTATTCCTATTTGGGTTACAGCTCAGTGTTGCAGAAACTGTATAATAGAAAAAAGAAAACACTGACATTTCATATAGTTTGGAGTCCATTTTATTTCTGGACTTTGATGTTATTTATATCAGTTTTATTGATAGGACAATTTCATTACAGTGTATTTCTCACACAGAACAGTTAAAACACTTCAATGTGTCAGATTCTGATGAATAAAATAGTGTTAACAGCCTATAAAAATAAATAAGCATTTTTTTTCCTTTTTTGTCACGATAAGCATAGTTGAGTTTTCACTGAACATTCATCAAATATCAAATGAACTTTACACAACACAGTCTACTCTCCCTATCAGACTTTAACATTAACTGCCACTGATGGTTACTATGAGATGAGTGCAACAATAACTCCATATGCTGCCATAATGCTAGAATATTATGCTATAATTACCCAGTTTCCCCACAGAGACATTGCACTTTATAAGAGAGAGAAGAAAAAGCCGTTCAACACCATGTGAAAACTAATACAATCGTTTGCTTTTGCACGTATCCCACAAACACACCAAATTACCATTGGAGATGCAACAGCATCAAACAATTCTAGATTATTATATTTGGCAGCAGTTATGGAAAATAGTTTGCATCACTTGAGTTTAAGGCAATTTAATTATTTATGTGCACCCCTTAAACAACATTTTACTCAGTCTTTATTTCATCATTCCCTGCATTTCTGTAATTACTGTATCATTATAGCCTAGATTTCACATGCACCCAATGTGCATATATGCTTCTCATTTCTACATATAAAAATACAGTTTGCAAATATGAAGTGTGTTGGAGTGGTAATGTGAGGACAGATACTTGTTTACAGTCTTTTGTTGACATGGCTTTTGAAAACATCTTGATAATTCACATTCCCATCGTCTACTGATAAGTTACATTATCAACATGAACATCATTGAAACATAGGACAACAGATACTATCACATTTTCACTGCTGACTTTGAACTGAACGCCATTGATCCAAACTTGTGACATGAAGCACCACAGATCCAAATAAGACCCACAGTATACATTTGTCTAAGACTCCATTTGTCTAAGAAGTACATTTGAATAGACATTTATGACCAAAACAGCATGCAGGACATTCTACTGTTACTACAGTACTGCTGAATATCAAAAATAGCAATGATAATGAATTCACTTCATTTTACATTAGCTGCATGCATCTAATGAATTCATTAGATTTTTGATGGATTGCACATATACCCTTACTGTACTAGCTATTTAGTTATTGCACGAAGTACCAATTGTACGACACTACCCTTATTCTACCTCTAAATGCCAGTAAAATGCACTAGTATAACAGAAACACAGTGGCTTGCCTCACACAGTCACCACTGCATCTTTCTTTTAAGATCATACTGTTCAATACACAAACTATTGCTTTACACACAGAACACAAACATAGTGGCTGACACATGCCAATGAAACCACATATCTTCAATCTGTTTTCCCTCTACATATTATTACTGTGCATCTCTAATAATAATAATAGTAATAATGATAATAATAATGAAAGTAGATTTGTATAGCACTTTTCAAAACCTGGATTACAAAGTGCTTTACAAAGAACAATAAAAATAAAAGATAAAAATAAAATTTAAATGCCAGCACTGTAATATTCAAACAATGGATGATTCAAACCATAAAACACTGAAAACTGAGATGCAAGATTTTAAGTGTAGTCATTAACAAGAACCGATAAAACAAGATAAAAAAGTTTAAATTATAGAGGAAACCTTTCAGTAAAAATAAGTTTTCAAAAGCAATTTAAAATAAGATACTATTTGATCCCGTTCTCAGCTTTACAGTTATTTCTTCATATATTTATATTTTAAAGTGCCTCATCATTCAGACTTCACATTTATTACAACATCTTTGGCAGCCCAATATGGTCGATGGAGTGTACATATCTACATATCACTGTACATATCTACTGTAACACGACAACAGTAAAAATGACTATAGCACATAAAACTGGATCTGGTCGTGCCTTGAATCCAGTCCATACCAACATAATGGCACACATTTAGTGACAGAGATCGGCAAGATAAGGTTTATGCCGTCATCAGGTCACTTGAATATATTGTGGGTACTTTATTTGCAGATTCTTCTCAAGTTTAATACACTAGGCTACTCTACATGTGTCAGATATACACTGAGATCATTCAGTTCAATCATCCTCCGACAGAGGAGTTGTCCTTCACGTCAGTGCTGAAAAACAGGCATGGCTTCAGTTTCCTAAGGGCTGCAGACCAGTTGTTTCAGCCTACTGAGTCTAGCAGGGTCACTGTAGACCCGAGATCATTCTGATGTCTACATAGATCTAAAATTGAAAACCTTCATAGTTTTCCTTATTTAATTTATATGTACATATATAGTTACATGTGGGTTTTAAGGCTTTGCATTTTCACTTAAGTGTTTTTAAAGGATCATTCACTATTGCACAGACAAAGACACACGAAGAAATCACCACTAGTGAGTCTAAAACTAAGTCTAACAGTGCTGAGAGGAGCAGCTGAGTGGGCGTACTCTCTCAGTATGGCTTACTTCCCTGTTTTATGAGGCTGGCTGGCTCCCTGGCCACTATCGGCCAGTTTGGAGGCTGCAGCGCTGCTCCTATTGCACAGATTCCTAATCTCCAGCAGGCCCTCCTCCAGGGCTTTGACGAACACGGCCGAGCTCGTCTCGGTGCTCTCCCGGAAACTGGACACACAGAAGATGATGTGGTCTGCCTGCGGGTTGTAGCAGGCCCCGTAGCCGTTGGGCACCACCGGCCCGTAGCAGCAGAACATTTCCACCGTGGTAGGGACCTGAGAAGGGAGCAGGCCACAGCATGGGTTGGATCAGTTCAACTACGCATGAGAACAGCTGTGTTTAACTTAGTATTAAAAACTGGATTCGTTTGCTTTTCTGCCCAGGGAATTTGGCTTTCAGTATTCTGGTTTCTGTTTACATCCCACCACCAGCAAGGGCTGCTGCTGCGGTCCAACAGGTGTTAAAGAGATGGAAATCTTGCATCTGGACTAAGTGATGCTAATACTCCTTCACTTTAAAGTGGTAATCTGTCAGACTTTTTAAAATTTTGCCGACATGCTAAGTGATCATTGTGGTGGATTTTTGTACTTCCCAGAGATCAATTAAACCAAATACTATGACATCTTTTTTCGTTGGATTTTCTGTTGAAGTTTCTTAGTCTGTTCAGCTGTGATAGCTCTTATTGTTCATGCTGACCACCCAGATCTTCTGGGTAGTCGCTGCTAAGGTAGAAACAGCAGCTACTGTGCATATTGTCAGGAATGGAAAAACTTTGAACCAGTGCTAGAATGTCATCCCACAGTCATTTCAAGGTCCGATCGGGTGTCCGCCCTGTAAGGCAGTGGTCTCCATAGTCAGCAGCTTGGTTGTGTGACTGTTTGGCTGCAACAGATTGGGTTTGTTTTAAAGAGTCTTGTCATAATCTTTAAATCTGGGGATAAAGACCTGTATTAGATATCCAAACAGGAATTTCAGAAGGCTGTCAGGAAAGCTAAAAACAGAGATGGTCTAGAGAATAAACTTAATGCCAAGGATAGTAGAGAAGTCTAGCAAGGGCTCCAATTAATTTCAGACTATAAGACCAAGCACCTAAGCCTTAATGAAGACCCCTCTGTGATAAACTGGTTTGATATTTTGACAGGGAATCAGCAAAGTGTACCAAGGGCGCTGGAGCTCACAGATCCACACTTTGTGATAAAAAACATTATGAGGTGAGAGTCATACTCAAACAAAATGCCTTCATATATTTTTAATTGGTGTCTTGAGTCATGTTATACTTTGGTTTAAGTACATTGTTATTGTCCAGGTTTTAAGAAACCCTCTGTAACTGACTGGCTTTTTTTATTTTCTTAAGAGGATGGTCAGCAGCTATGCCATGACCTATTCCAGTTTTTATGAACAGCTACATAACAGGTCTGAAGCGGATGCTGCTGTCTCCATTTGCATCCATTTGCATCCATTCAATCCTCTCACACCAGGAGGCCTCTGCCACTTGTGCACAGACACAGATGTCCTGTATTGGCTACACCTCAGCATTCAATAAAGCTCTACCTTTGAAGTTGTTCAATAAGCTACACACACTATGAGTCAACCGGTCTTCATCCTGTTGGATACTGGACTTTCTGTTTGACAAGATACAATTGATGCACTGATGACAGCTGGTGCACTCTAGGGGTGTGTGTTGTCACCACCCCTCTAATCCATACCTACAAACAACTTTGTGTCAAGTTCAGAGTCTGTTTGGGTTTGACCTCAGGTGGCAGATATTCTTCCTATAGAAGTAAAGCTCTCTCGTTGAGTGGTGCAATGAAAACATACTCTAGTGCTATGTTGGTAAAATTTAGAAAACGGTGGCAAACTTCCATAAGGACCATGCTGATCTCCACCTTCTTGTAATCTATACACAAGTAGTGAAGAGGATAAAGAACTCTAAACCTTAAATAGGAGGACAATACCAACGTCATCATATAAAATCTCACGAGAAGCTGTACTGCTCTCAAAAATTAAGAAAATGTCAGCTAGCAACCTATGATACACTTTTGCATAGCTGTAACTGAAAGTATTGTTAGCTTTTCCATCATTGTTAGGTATGACGGTACATCTGCTCAGAGGAGGAGGCAATTAGGATGGAACTTATATGTACAGCAGGAGAAAATGTCAGCTTCACTCCTCATGCTTACTCCTCTATATTCTCTACCTGCATGCCACATTAAAGTCTGAAGGTGTTCGCTGACTTCACTCAACCAGCCAATTCATATGTCTCCTTCATTCCCTCTGGTAGAACGCTAAAGGCTCTCAATTTCTTCACAGCAGCTATCCTGAGACTGTACCAGTGGTGAACTTGATAGGTTTAAGTTCTACAAATCACTAGCAATTTATTTTATTGATTTTAACTATGTATTTATTATTTTTATTTTGAAATGTGCTACATTTTGCCTATTTATAGGTTTATTAACTTTCCATGCCTGAGTAATCTGTGTATTTTTTGCAGTCACTGGTAGCCGGTGGTGTGTCCGTCCTGAGCAAACTGAGACAAACTCCTTGCAGCCAGTTTGTATGACAACCACTGAATTTAGAGTCTTGAATTATGAATATTACGAAATTGGTCAGCACTCTGGAACTAATAGGATTGGGCCAAATGTGTAAACACCACCTTTTATTCCCGGCAGAGAGAGATTTAACTCATGAAAAACAGCTTCTCCTAATTAACCCATGATTGTTCTTAACGAGGTGCAGGGAGACAATTTTTTACAATAAATCAAATATAGGAAATGTCTATGTGCTAGAATAAATTGAATTAAATTAGTTTGAATCTCTGAATATGATGGGATCAGAGGTTACCTGACTGGTAGAGAGGATGAACTGATTACTGGTCAGATATGTCTCATCAGAGAAGATCTCTGGCTTCCCAATGTTGAGCTCCTTTGCAATCTCCCGAAGCCCGAGGAGATGATTGTCTATTGCCATCCCTGTAATAGCCTGAAAAAAAAAATCATTTTATTTTGTTTTGTTTTGTTTTTTTCTTAGATCAATTTGAACCCTGTCCAACTTTGCTTTTAATCAAAGACAGTAACTATGGGCAGGAATGGGTCTTAAAGATTTTGAGCCATGGCCCAACTGGCTGTTTGCCCATTAGCACAGTAACATCTTTGTTAATTCACAGTCAGATTCTGGCTGTGTCTTCGCCAGGCCAATAAAATATCCATCCTTGGTCAGAGATACTTACTCCAATTGCGTAATCTGTCTGGGCTTTGATTGCATCCCTCAATCTTTTCATTTTTTCTGAATCCTGTAAAAGAAGCAAGAAACAATTTAAAGAAAGAAAACACAATTATGCTTAAAACATTTCACTTTACACAAGGAGAGGCAGTGCCAGAGCCATCAATGCTCCGTCTTTTTATAGAAACTTTAAATCTGCTGGGAGATCATCTGTTAGTTGGAACGGGGAGACTGGACTTGGTGTGCCAGTGGCACCTGTTTCATTTAAGCAGGAAAGATGAACAGTAATATGGGAGTTGCTCAGTGATTTGGGCCAAAGTGAGAAAAATGACTCACGGTGAGAATGGACTTCTCCTCCGTCATGGACTTCACAAAGGCCAGGGCCTCGGGGGTGGCTGAGCGGATGTTGTCGACCCGACCCTCTTGGAAACGCCGAATGGAGGCACTCTCATAAGTATGCACAAGCCTTCCATTACATCTAAGAGACAGAGAAAAAGTGATTGCTATACACTTCCACTCACCCACTTGGTTCAATAAAATATATTCATGAAATCAGTGTTTTATTCACAAACTAAGAATACTTAAGATGATATATGAAGGAGCAAGGGCTTTTATAGCTTTTTATAGATATAGACTGTATGCGCTGTACCTGTGAAATGCAAGTTGTAAGGCGACTTGTATATATGCATCTGGACTCATCTTCTGTTTTTTGATTAAGTCTTTCCCGTAGAATTTGAACATGTATGCCTCCATGTCAAGATTGTTCACCAGCCTGGAGGAGAAAGCGCAGAGGGTATGAGATCTGACATTTTGTCTCTGTAAAAACTTGGAATGATCACTGAGTTTGTTGGTTTGTGTTGCTCTTGCCGCTGGAGTCTCTCTGCCGAGGCAGCCAAGAGTCCTTGGATGTGCGGGTTACATTTCCAGAGCAGTCTTCGTGGCGGAGGAAGATCTGCGATGCTGCATGACCTCATCAGCTTGGAGGGACTCCCTGCTCTGTTCAAGGCAACACCACTCATGTCAAATTCGCGATTTGTCGCAAAAGGCAGCGGATTTCAAAACAATAACTGAGATTTTGCCAGTGACTTACATGTATTTCATCAGGTATTCAGAGCACTGCACCAGAACTATACCCTCGAATGGCGAATGCTCACACACCACTCCACACACCCCGTCCATTCCTACGACAAACTGAGAGAGAGTGGATTACCAAATGGATCAAAATCTTAATTTTGTTATATTAATAGAGGATTGCAGTGCTATTAGTGTGGTCCTACCTGCATTGGCTTGTCGTACCAGCGGTTCGCCCCATTCTTCTCACGGCCTCCCCCATGTAGCATCAGCAGGGCCCGATTGGTATCACTGGGCTCCAGACCGCTGGGCTCATCCAGACACACCACACACAGGCAGCTCTCGATCACAGCCAGGGACTCCCTGTTGGTCGGGTCTGGACGGGGAGGGAAGTGAAACCTGTTAAGTTCGTAGTAGTAGTACATTGTTGAGAGGGATTTTTACCTGGAATATCTAATTATATTCTAAGATCAGTCAAGATAAAATGCTATAAATGAGTGAAATGTTTGAGATGAGACCTTTTGTTAGTACGTCTCTGGCTTGGGCCCACTCCGTTCTCCCGTCGGACGTCAGAACGCCAAGAGGAGGAAGTCTCTCTGCAGCGTTCTCTGACATTTTTACTATTTTCTCGAGCTGGGATAAGATCTCCATCTCGTTCAGCTGTTTGTTCTTTGCAACTACATCCAACACGAAAAACTAGAGAAAGAAAAAAAAAGATCGGTAAAGTCATGTTATTTTTTTCATTGTTCTGCCATGCATGACCCTCATCAGTAGGGAAAATGTTCAGTGTCCTTGCTTGCTAAGAGTCTTTTGTATACATGGTCATTATTAATGTGCTTCAGTGTAGCTGAGACAACAAGAGTACCAGTAATAACGACAGTTAACCATGGCTTTATTCCAATGGCCATCTAAAACATGCCTCCTCTGCTGCAATCAGTTGAACATGCGACTCAAGGCTCTCAGACAAAGTGGCAGATTCAATCAAGCATAATTTAGTTAGCCGTCTGTGTCTCCATAGGGATGGGCCCTTATGTGCCACAGATTGATAGTTCCCAGAAACATTTCCAGGTGAAATTGTCTCTTTTGGCCTTTGTCTGTCGTATATAAGAGATATTTGTCCAAATCTTTGCATAAACTATGTAATTTTGTTTGAAGAAAGGCAACAGTATTTTGTTTTATGTCATGAACATTGTGTCATGCTGCACTGGAAGGTGTTATAACTCTCTGGAATAGGTTTCTATTTATTTTGCAAGAGTAAAGTTGCACAAAGATGATCAGTCCACAGCCACAAATGCCATAACACTTTGCACCAATGATGTTTATGGCTTTATGCTCTGTAATTTCATCTAAATACTGTGGTTCCAGAATGAGACCATGAAATGCCGTCATCAACAGTCAGACAGGCTCTTTTGTCCAATCTGAAATTTTCTAAGTTATACATTTAAGTAATTCAAATAGTCATCCACTAACAGTTCTTATATCAGTCATCCTTTGTGGTCTTTCTGTCTTGTCATGTTAATGATACCTTGGTAACAAACCACCCACTGAGGGACATGTAAAAAGAACCAGAAGCTCTTCTTTTTGAACGAATGTCCTGAAAATCACCATGTGGCTGTCACTGGGAACGGCTAATCACTAACCATGTGACAAGATGGAATATCTGACACTTTGGGTCTGTAAGCCATCTGTAATAGTAATGCAATATGTTCAAAGATGGCAGTTCAGGCCAGAATAGATATTGAAATTGCCCTTTTCAGCCGATTTTAATGCTGAGGATTATCTTACACAAAAAACATTTTTGAGGGATACCAAAAGTCATAGCATTGACAGATGCATAGATATATCATCAGATTTCTGATGGCAGGAACAATGTATAGAAACCCCCAAAACAAGGCAGCATCTTAGCAAGGACATGATGTAGGCCAAAGGGCCACTTGGGACAAAAAGCCCACGCTGCATCTATTGATGAAATTAAGCAGTGCGTTGAGGGCATATTGTGTCTTGTACATTCACTTTCAGTTCTGTCCTTATAGACCGGATGCTTTCTTTAGTTAGATCTGTGTCGCACTATGAATAGTTTCCTATGCAGCCAGCGTCCTGACCTGGTTCTTGCACGCCACAATGATGTGCTCTGGCTCGGAGGTGGCTGCGTTGGTCTGGACCTTCAGCGTGTCTCTCTTTATTCCCGGCAGGCGGTAGGAGGTGAAGAGGCGGTAGTACTGCTCCATGCACAGAGGGGTTCCAGCCAGCTGGCCCCGAGCATAATCCACTGGCAGCTCCCGCCTGATAGCAAAGGAAATATAATACATGGCAAATGAACTCTGTGGACTCTAATATGGTGCTTTTTCAAAGACAATAATTCATGGGATTTTACAAAGTGGTCCTCTATGACCCCATAGTTTTTGGTCGGGGAGGTGAGATGATCAAGAGATGGTGTAGGGCAGGGCAGAGAAATGCAGGCAATCCATTACTTTTACAGTATAGGCAGGTTAGACTTACGCATCAACGAGACCCTTATATTGTAGCACTCCTGCGATGAGGCGAGCAGCAAATCTTGAAAACAGAAAACAGAGCACAGGGTTTGCTATAAAATGCTGCAACATTATAGTTCTTCTACCCTTTTTTTATTCCGTATATAAAGTTAAAGATGAGGATATAAACAATAGACTGGTCAGTGATCATGATTGCACACACTCTCATCTTTCAGTGGAGCAGAGGTAATCACATTGAGGTAAATTACAAGGATACAGTGAGGGAGCTGTGTGTGTGTGTGTGTGTGTATGAGAAAAAAAGAGAGAGAGAGAGCATGTCTGTTTATGTGTGTGTGTGTGTGTGAGAGAGTGGGCGGTGTGGGCAAATGGGGAAAACACAGAGCCCTGTCAGGTCCTGTGTTGTATGTCATTTGTCTTGGTGTTATTACGTTCAAACCCAGATCAATACAGAGGAGGCGGCCTCAGCGCACCACACCCCTAAATGAGGCCTGACTAGCAGTCTCTACGGAGAGCTTGGCCCTGTCACTCCCAATCTAATAAGTGGCCCTGTCAGTAGATTACCAGCTGCTTGGGGTGCTCTGGAAATATTCACTTAGTGCGCTGCGAGCTGACAAAAGCTAATGGTGAGTTACAGGGCAGGACGGACTGGTGTAATGTCTGGTGGACCACAGCTCATTTAATAATGAGCCGAGATTTAGCCAAGAGATGACGCTGGCGGACAGTGATTCTCTCCATGTCTGTGATTCTGATCTTAATCAGGGCTCACGCCTGCAACAAAAAGTATAAACCTCTCAGCAGCAACAGAATTTAATGTTATAGTGTGGATTTTGAATTGAATTGGTGATGGTGGTTTGAAAACTAGAATTTGCAGCATTTAGGTGTAGTAATATGGCATTTAGTGGATGCCCTCATTGAAAATGACTTAAAACAACATTTTTATTATTAGAGGCGTCAAAGCAAGAATTGAACTCCCCACTTCATGGCTTCATTAATGAAAAAAATCCCCCCTTATTCTCTTATTCTGTTATAACATGAACCTGTGAAGTTCAGTGTAATCCTGGAATTATTTTGCAATGACATTGTAAATTTAGCTTTTTGGTGTTTGCCTCAGTCTGCCTCATCTACTTCAGTTACTGAGTTCCTACATTTCCCACAATGCCTTTGGGCAAAACCTAGAGAACAGGCATTGTCTTGTGACATTCAGCGGTTACAAATGTAGGTAGAGAGAGTGATAGTGACAGCTGAATGACAGTTTATCCAAAATGTCACACGTCTTGGGCCTGCATTGCATTCTGGTCTATTGGGGCTAATGATGTTGGTGCAAAATTGTGGGTCTAGAAAGAAGCTCTTACTCTTTGATTCTGAGAGGCTAACACCAAAACATAACATTGATCATTTATATTTGAGATAACTGAAAAACTTTATGCTGTTAAACTCAATTGTAGATGCAGAATATCTTATATAATATCTGCAAATATGTTACTGTAAGGACACACTGGTCTATCATCCACAGGAATAAGAAAAAATATATACCATCAAACAACAAAAACAGCCCAGAATTGGAACGTGCATCACATACAACTGTTTTTAATAATGACTCTTGTAATACAATACTACAGCCCCTGACCTATGCAGGACTGTGTTGTTCTGCAGGAGAAGGTCTAATTCACCAAATAATCTCATCCTCATTAAACACAGAAACCCTGATTATGGTCTCTGGTGGCACAGCTCACAAATCTTAGACGAAGGGTGAATAAACCTTAAACACCTTCAAATGCAAAAGCTACATTAGAAACTACAGCAGAGCTAAATGTGCAGCACTTACCTGAGAGCATCTTTATGATCGCTGAACGTCTGCTTGGGGAAGACCATGACAGGACTGGAGTTGACCGGCAGGGCCAACCTGTTGTTCAAATACATATCCTCAAGCCAGTAGTCATAGACCTGAGAAACAGAGGGACGGCACTCTTGAGATGCTAACACTTAATGCACTTTGCTTTGCTGAACTTTCTCTCTTCAACTTGTTACTTTTCGAGTTGCGACCTGTGGGCAATGAAGTGAAAAACCATTACAGTGCATCACTGCCAGATGAAAAGGAGTGTGGGTGAGAGCTGATGTGAGAGTGGGAGTGTGATAGATTTCACTGAAGTGTATGAATTGTGGACTGACTGATCACCCGAGTGCTTCGGGAGAGATTGAAGCGACAAATGACAAGTGGAGGCTCAAATAAATCTATATCGCCAGTTGTTTCACTTTTGTCACCTCTATTATAAATGGGTTGTACAGTACTTTTTAAATATCATCTCGATTGTATCATAATGGAGACCAAAACTTAGGAAATGAGGTTCTCATTTTTGTACTTAATAGAGCAGATGAAAGTTTTCATTCCAAAAGCAGCTATTAACTATTAGAAAAAAGAACAACAAAACACCTACTCATTATAACAATCATTGGTGCACAAAACTAAAAAGTTAACTTACATAAAGACTGCATCCTCTAGGCTAGGCTTACTGAATGATAAAATTTAGTACTTACTCTTTAACTCTCTACAAACTCTTTAAATAGTGACTCAAACAGCTTTACTTGTCAGGTCTGAAAGTTTACTCTTAAGGGCCTGATAGATGTGCAAAAAAATAACTAAGTGCCTTTTTTGTCCATAGTCCTGGACTCATTCTTCTGTTCTACCTTTCTCTAGTTCATGCATCGTGGTTGTAAGGCGAGGCAACAGCGGCACTTTTAGCGCTGAGATTTTACCCAGTTGGTAGTATTGTCCCGCCTCTCCACTAGTTTCTTCTGGAGAAACTCCCCAGTGCCTCCAGGAGCCCCGAACTTCTCCACGATGGCCTTTGTCCTCTTAAACTGCTCGTCCTTCACCAGGTGCTGCACACACTTCAGGTACATGTCCAGAGTTTGCTTCAGTGGCGGCACAGGGACCTTGGGCAAGGCCTGATGTCATGAAAACAATAGAGTGGTATAAATACCAATAAAGACTCATGAAAGGACAGCAGCAATTCAGCATTTGAATATATTTTCCGTGTTTCAGGGTAATTATTCATTAGTTAGAGGGCTAAAGGGGTAATTTCCCCCAGATCTTTTCTTTAATGATTGTATTATTAGAACCAGAGTTAATAATTCATTATAAATGCCTCAAGATATATTTGAGAATAAATTCCAAAGTCTTGTGGGACCTGAAAGTGCCCTTCTTTTTAAGGAATGAAAATGCAAATTGATTGTCTTTCCCTGTCTGATGTTTGATCATTTGCATATTAACTAATGGTAGCACTGGTAACTGTTAATATTGTCCAGCATGTGGGAACTGATAAAATAAGTTGTCTAGCTGTGGGTTCATGGACTTTATGGGGACTGTGAAGAAATGTCTGGAGGGTATTTATTCAGTACATAGCAGTCTGTGCAACAACAAAAATATTTCCCTTGAAGAACAATAAAAATTGTGTTTAAATGATTTGGCTAACCGAATCTACAAGGGAAGAGTGGAAGTTCAGTACCAAACAGTCAAATCACTGTACACATAATAGTAGCCTCCCATATAATACCATCCGCAGCCAGCTCCTCTTTGATGTATGCCGTAAAGTTGGCTAGACCCTTAAATCTTAATTACAGTACTGGACATGTTAATTTTTGCCCCTAGCGGTCGGTCGGTACAAGAGAGACATCTGAGTCCCTGAACTTCAGCACCATGGACAGCAGCACCGCTCGGTAGTAAAAAGTAATGCAAAAAAAGGAAAGAAAAGTGGACAAAATGTGTGCTGAAAATGTAAAATGTAAAAACAAACAAGTTCAACAATTTTCATACTTGGCTCTCGTCGTGGCCTTTGGATTTCTCTTTCTCCAATATGGGCATCTTTGCACTCCAGTCCAGTCCAGTCAAGAGAAAATAATGTGGAAACCCTCTAGAGTTGGTATGAGTTCAGCCTGTCCTGCACAAAGCATGTTGAAACATTTGAGATTAAAAAAACAAAAAGCAAAAAAGAAAGAAAGTAAAAAGTAACTGGAATCTAAAATGAGAGTAACAGAGAAATGTAATTATGCAGTACAATATCAAACTTGCACACTGGCAGACGTCCATTCTTCATTGTATTGCATCCTAATGAAATTTTCTGCATGTCCTTGCTTTCCAGTGGAGCGTCCCATCGCTCACCACTGCAAAAAATGTCCACCTTAAAAAGTCACATAGTCTCGATGATATTCTTAAATCTTATTTTTCTTAAAACAACTGGAAAAAATGTGAACAAAGGGACAAAGTTGTATCTGTTCCCAATGCGATTTAACTTTTTTTCCATAACAAGCGAAAAAAAGTATAAGAAAAATCACTGAAACTGTATCAAGATGTTACTTGAGTTAGTGACTTTCTTAAAACAAATAGATTTGCATTGGAAACCAGTGAAATGATCTCACTCACTGTCATACTTTCAATATTTTTTCTCAGAAGAAAAATCAGACTTTAAGACTCAATGGAAGACTTTTTAAGAGGGATATTTTTCTTGCAGTGTGGCAAGTTTACGCACATGCCCAATAGGAATTCTCCTAATTTCTCTAATTTCTGATATGAGAGGGAAGAAAGTCACCTTACCTGATCAGTTTAGTGCTCGAGAGGTCAAAGAGGCTTGTGGAGGATCACATTGCCTCCCACGTCCGTGCAGTTAAATCCCATATTAAAGTGTATCTCCGTTTACGCTCCCACGTCCCCACGCCTCGCCATAAGGCTGTGACTCCACATTAAAGCGCGCCTTGGAAAAGATGCTGAAGGTGTTTGCGTCTACCTACCCCCTTGAGGCAAGAAACTCCTCCCATCGAAATCTATTCGCGGAACATATTATCTGACAGCT
>OMLF01042682.1:0-17717 GCA_900302615.1 Holocentrus rufus | reverse complement strand
ACTGTGAAAGACCCCAAACAGAGACAGACCCTGACCAAGTACAGACTGAGCGACCACAACCTGGAAATAGAAAAAGGACGATACAAAAAATCCTGGAAACCCCAAGAAAAGAGAATATGCAACAACTGCACTGCAAACGAGATCGAGACAGAGATGCACTTCCTCTTGAAATGTGATAAATACAATCCCATCAGAGAACATTACTTTAAGAAATTTGACCTGCTGATCCCCGACTTCACCAAACTAAATGAAAATAAAAAACTCCAAATTCTACTTGGGGAGGGACCTGCAGCACATGTAGCTGCACAGTTTGTGACTGCATGTGACAAACTGAGGGACAGTCAGTAACATCTGACCAAATGGGACAATCGTCTTGACCTACAACATGTTTTATTCTGTGTTTTGTTTTTTATTTTATTTTATTTCTGTTTTATTATTCTGTGTCCTCCAATATACACATAAACTGTAATTGTCAAACTCACTGTTCTGAGATGCTTTGGCAATATTGCTCTTATGACATTCATGCCAATAAAGCAAATTGAATTGAATTGAATTGAATTGAGAGACAGAGAGAGAGAGAGAGAGAGAGAGAATGTTAGTGTGACAGGGAAAGAGAGTGCGTATTATCACTGTTGTCTTTGTTTGCGCTCGTTCTTGTACCAATCCACTGCTGACTTCAATTTCATTTCAATTTTTCATTTCATTTCTTTTATAATGTAATCATTTTTTTTTTATTGAGCCATGGTGAGCTTCTACAAGCCGAAAGATTGATAGACTGATATAATTCTTATTCAAAAGATATCATAAATAGAAAAGTAATACAAAAGGAAAACATCAGAAATAATAAACAGAGTTTTTTAAACAGGACATTAAATTTATTACAAGTTTTTACTTAACACCATGCTACTTGCCATTTATCTATTATTGCAATGTGAGCCGTAATTTACAAAAGTGGTGATACATAAAGTAAGTTGTTGGTCAAATTCTGCAAAGTTCATAAACACCTTGTCCTGTCACTGTTTAAACCTCTGAGAGCACTAAAAGTTACTTAACATGACCTGAAAGACCCAGCTTATAAAGCTCAAATAAATTTGGCCTCATCACTCTCAGAGACAAATTGGAGTTGTGTGTGATGTTTTCTAAATGGCCTAATTGACATGTACCCAAGAAGACACTGGTTTCCATGAAATGTTAACATTTAAGTTTGCTTCTGTTTACAATGGTTTATTTCAAAAATTAGCACAATTACCTATGATAGCAATTGGAAAAATAAATCAATACATTTTCCTGAGTAAACAAAGCAGACTGTACATTATTTCAAGTAATCGTTTTTGTTTGTTTTTTTCCTGAAACCTAATCTTTTACTGTTATACAATATTTACACATGCTTTCAGGTGCAGGTTATGAAACACTAATTTATATAATACAATCTTCATAAGAGATGGGTCTAACAACTCTGTCTTCTTGCTGGAAGCAGAAAGACATTTAAGGAGACTCAACACAACGGATCACTGGGAAAAGCTGCAACTTCCTTCAGTTGGTTTCTCAAATCAATGATTCTCAAATATTTTGGCTGATCTTGGATGTGTAAATTCAACAATTCCTTTTTGTATCTAATAAAAAAAAGCATTTTAGTAAACTTAAATTATAGTTGTACAGATTAAAAGTACTAGTCTAATGAAGTGTGCGTTAAGTTAAATTTAGTTTCTTTGCCCCAAGTGACAATGCAATGAAAAATAAAAAGCTATGCTTTCTCAAAAAACTTGCCTTGTGATATCAAAACAGAACACAAAAATAAATAAATTAAAAAAGCATTCCACATCTTTGTTCCTCTTCTCACACCACCTCTCTTCTCCCATCATCCTTTGTCCACTTCTGTGAAAATGTTACTTAAGAAGTACTGAGTTACATTGGTAGGCTCCTCATCTACTGGGCTGCTTTCTACGCAGCCGCTTTGCTGAGCAGCTGGCACCTACAACATAGAAGAACAAAGGATGAGTTTTAATCAGGTAGATACATCTGTGTAACGATTTCATCAAATCTCCATAAGGCAAACCCACCCCCCTCCTCCCTCCTCACCTGAGCTATACATAGAGAAGTGCTGGGCTCTGGGTCTGGGCACAGTGGGCTGCCTTCAGCGCTCTGTATGATGCTCACTTCAGCTTGTGCTGGTGCTGCAGGGGGAGCGGATGTTGAAAGAGAGTCCTCTGGCAATTGTGTTGAGGTTACAGGTACTGGGGCAGCTCGTTTTCTTCCTGTGCGCGAGTAGTGCGCATAGTATTGGGCTCAAACAGATACAGGGATATATGATGAAACAGGCTTCTGATTTGCCACCACGATAGGACCTGATGTGTGTTTATGTACCCTCTTGCCTACCTCTTCTTCCTGTGTCAACTCTCCACTTTTTACAGAGAGCTTCACTCTCCTCACTATTCTCTCCAGCCTCCAGTGACTCGGATGCTTGAATTAGAGGATCTCCTGTCCCTGTAAGATACAAAATGAACATTAAGATAATATGACAGTTTACAGAATTAACAGAATCAAAATAAAGACAGACAGCAATGCAAGCACTGTACCACGATGATCCACTGGGCTCTTTGTGGTTGAACTCTGATGGGAGAAAAAAGAAAAATTGGCGATAAACAAAAATTGACAAAATACCTTAATGCAACCAGAATTGCACTTTGCAGTGTCATTTACAGTACATGTAGTTAGGTGAGTTTCTTCATGCAAATGAAGAAAAGCACAAAGTACCCAGTGAAATTGTAAACACAAACATTTTGATCCTTAGGTTGCTGTCTTGCTAACATTCCCTCACCATCACATACACTCCTCTGAGTACCTGAGGTCATAAAATCACTGAAAAACATTGGCATTTGCTGATTAGGAGTGTGCGCAAATCTTTAAGATCCTCCTCTATTTTCATATGACAGATCATCAAGTGTCAGGGATTATGTGACCATGAGGGACTCTTTCATCCCCTCCAAACAGCACCGTCTGGATTAGAGGACTAGCTTTTTCGTGTGCCGGGGCTGTGCAGCTTGAATCAATTCCAACAAAAGATTTCAAAAGTGCAGTTACCAGTAGGAAATACAGCTCAGGAATGGACACAGAGGCGGGGACCTTGAAATGAAACTCCAAGCTGAATGCAGATGAACCTTCTGCTTAAAAAGTTTATTTTATCTGGAGTGTATTCTGTGTAGGATATATTCTCCTTTTACTCAGGATGCCATGCTGTGTATGAGTTCTATTTTCTGTATTCTGCAGGTTGATGAATTGTAGCCTTTTCTTGATGTGTCTTATGCTGATATGTTTTTTTTTGCTTTGTTTGTATCTATGACTTTTGCTGTGATTTATGCCATATGTCGATCTGCAATTCATGTGACTGAGAGAAGCTCTAGGGAGCCCTTTTCCCTTAACTGAGAGACACCCATATCCCATTCAGCTCATGCATACCTTCTGTGCTCTGTCTTCCCTCAAAATAGAGGTGCATCATTTCAGTTTGGCACAAGTAAACACAACCAACTTAGATCAAAGGGTGCAGAAAATTAGCCACTTCTTCCTTGCCCACCTTCTCACTAAATTTGCTGGAAATCTGAGCATCCAATATAGCCTCCAGTGGGACGTTATGCTACTGTGGGATGAAAAGATCAACGAATGGACAGACACAGATTCATTGACTAAACTTCACAATGCACTTTTTGTTTGCACTTTTTTGAGCATGATAACAAATAAATTTTCTGTTTTTGGAATACAAGATCCATCAAAGAGTTTTTCCTGGGGAGTACAGTTTGAGGTCTGTCTTTGTATTTGATTCACCAAACACTTAAACAGCTGCTATGAAATTATTGTTTTATATGATTTCATCATCATTTTACACATTACATTTCCATTCATATGGTGCTGTGCTTCCCCATCCTACTGGTCAATATGTCAAAAGAGATGGTATAGAGCATTTTTTAATTAATAATTATTAATTGTTTGCACTACCGTGAAATACTTATGTATTGTACAAATGGGTTTAAAGGCATTTATCAACAACTTTTTACTGACCAGGTAATACAGCAGTACAGTGGCTTATATTCATATATTTATAAGATAGGATTTAGATCTCTGTTCCACTCCCGTTCAGTTGGTGGCGCACACTGCCAGCAAGTGGTTGTCAACCACCGAAGAAAACAATTTGACTCCGTTTCCCAGAACCCCTTTCACCCGTATAAACGCCAGCGTCACACAAAACATGGCGGTACGGTGTGTGCATGAGCTACGCTACTGTGTTGATGTCGATTAATTGAAGCTTACCGCAGACAACAGACTACGCCTTCAAAGGGTATGTTGTTACGGGATGAAGAGCGTTACGTTATGTGTCATTTTGTGGCAACAATGAAACTACAAGTGTAGCAGGACTTAATGTTTTAACAGCGACAAAACACGAAACAGGACGGCCTTGCTGAGGCAGGGAAACATACTTTAAGTGTTGGCATGTAATGTTGACTACATTTGACACTGTCGACGTGTTTGGGCATGATGTCGTCATGTTTGCATGTGTCGCGCATAGTCAATTAAGACGTGTTGTCGCTTTCTGTTGACTTTTCAACATGCATTTCTTTACGGTCACACCAGACACACCGCTAGCCAGAAAAATAGCCAGTACCACGTACTGTTGACTCTATGATAAGCAGCACTGCAAAATCATGTGTCAGATTGCAGTGTGATATCATTTATATTCGGGAAACAGCTTTCTTTTTGCTCCCATTCCTGAATATTTACTGCTTATTCTTCTACCTTGCCCTGATTATTATTATTGATTCATTAATGTGTCCACAGTCTACATGTGTCACAGTTTACATTTCAATCACAATATAATTCTAGTGCCGATGTCTTGCACTCCCAATTCTTGCTTCTGTATGTGACAAGAAACAAAAAAAGATTAATCCTTTGTTGGTAACCATTGCAAGTCAAGTTGAATTTTCCATAGTGACAATGTTGTCCGTTCAAATGGCCGTCGCAGCTTAGTGTTAAAGATCAGAGAAGTGATACAGGTTTGACTCGCTGTCTCTCCTCAGGTCAGAATGCTTCGCAGATCGAGGATAAGTGTTCGGCCCAATGTCAGGCCTAGTGTGGCAGGGAGAAGTGGGGCCTCGGCAACGCCTCAGGATGCCCCAACACAGAATCAAGAGGCCAGGGAGGTCCAGGCAGAAGGGAATGAGAAGCATACTGCTGCTGCTGTGACAAACAAATCCGATGTGGAGCCGTCAGGAGCAGCTGCAGCCGCAGGGTGAGTGATGACTACAAGAATGTCTTCAAATGTCCTCTGAGGTCATTTTTGTTTTATTTGTCTGTCTGAAGCTAATGGATGCACTTACAAATCTCTTTTTGTGCAGAGATACAAATGATCAAAGCGGTGAAGGCAGCAGTATCACAGCTGCAGTGCAGAGACGAAAGCGGTTCTCTGTCAAGCCCAAAGTGGCCCCACGCCCCTGCACCTCTGTTCGGACACCAAGGTCTCCTGCCAAGGCCGTGTCAGAATCTAAAGCCCCTGTCTCAGATGTTGATATACCATCTACGTCCAGCCAAGCTGAGGTGACACTCCCTCAGGGACTCCGCTCCCCAAGCCGACAGAAGCCCTCTGGAGAGAGCAGACAGCCGAAGACGCAGCCTAAGCCCAACCTCCCCTCCCCGGCCCCTCCAGGCCCTACAGCTGCTGCTCCAGCTGAGGACCCAGCGGAACAAGCCCCACTGCCAGAAGACACAGGCAAAGAATTGGAAAATACTCCGAGCAGCCAAGCCAGAGAAGTTCCTCCCAGACCACCAGACAAAGTCCCCCCCTCTCTACCAGAGAAAGAGGCAATAGAGTTATCAGAGAGAGCCGAGACTCTAGTTTGCAAGTCTTCTAAGAGCGAGTTGTCGCTGCCAGCGCCCAGACTGACCTTAAGCAGGCTCCTGAATGACCCATTGGACATACAGAGGTTAGAAAAAGCCCGTAAGCTCAGAGAGCTGCTCAGACAGGAGATAGACAAAGAGAAGGTGAGCTCACGTGACATAACAAGCATCCTTATCCTCATTTTCATCACCCTCTGAGTTTAATAGCTTATGTCTTAGAATCTTTTGGGTGAATTGTGATGTATGAAAGTTAAATGAAAATTTCACCATTTCACACTGTAGAAACTCAAGAAGGCTAAGTCACGTGCAAAGGAACATACTTCAGATCCTGCCAAAATGACCATGAGAGACCTTATATATTATCTGCCAAACACCAACCCCATGACGTAAGTAGCCTTTAATTTTGTTTGTTCAGTCATTTCCTCCAGCAATTATCCAAATTATCCAAGATTTCTGTTGGAAAAAAAACTTGGCATGCACTTTTGTGTAATTAGTTGCACTTTTTCCAGGTCCTACTTAGAAGAGACAGTGCGGGAAAACGAGTCTGATGTCCCACCTTCTCTGGCAAGAGAGGAGTAAGAGTTTGTCTTATCGATCCTTTCTCGTGTCCTTTCTGTGTGGGGTCAGTGGTCTCATCCATGGCAAAATGATACACATTCATTTCACGCTGACTTCCATCCATGGAATTTTTTTTTATTGTTTACAGAAATGTGTTTCAAGGAAATCATTTGAGTATGACCTGAAGTGGTCTGATAACCAGGTGGCTCATAACGATCTTACACAAGAAAATATACATAAAGAAATTGATTTTGTCCACATCTTCCTACCCTTATTCCTAGTGTTAATGTGATCTTTCATATATTTAGTGATAAAATCAATAGCTCCTTTTATTTAAAGGAGTGCAAAAATGCAACTTCATTCTTTAAAACCTCAGAATATCCAACTTTGTCACTCTTTGTCAAAAGTAGACTGATAGCATTAGAGGATTGTCCTTTTTTAAAAATAAATATGTTTATGTTTAGGCAGCTATGATTTCTTAATTTCCTGGATGTCATTGCCAGGCCACTGATCAGCACAATGAATCGCACGGGACTGACTGAATAGTGACCTGTGTTACCCCCACAGATCACCAGAGAGAGCCCAGGAGCCTGAGATCCTCCCTGAGACAGCAAGCCAGAGAAACGGAGAGGAGGAGGAGGACGAAGGCGAGGCAGAAGAAGACCAGAATCAACCACTGATGGTTCCCAGGGTGAAAGTGGCAGAGGACGGCTCACTGATCATTGACGAGGAGAGGTCAGAGGAGCTCTGTAGGCCTAGATATGCCTTAGATATCCCTTCAGTCCATTATTATTGATCAAATGCTGTCAAGCGACTTATGATGTTTCTTTCACCCTGCTCTTATCAAATGTTTGGTCATTTTATGTGGATAGCGCAAAAAGGGAGGCATGCATAGCCAAAAGTAGTTCAGATGCTGGACTCATGGAAGAACATGGCAAAATGTCTTGGATTGCACAGCAGAGATACATTTTTGCAGTGTTGGAGGTGCAATACTGAAGACGCTTGAAAGGCATCTTACATTGACTATTGACTATTGACAAGTTTATGTATGCTGGCTGGTGAATATGCTGAGAAGGTGAAAACAAAAAGCTCAGGTCAAATTGCTCATTTCATCGCGTCATCTGAACCTGTGTTCCAGCTTGACAGTGGAGGTCCAGCGGTCAGAAGGCCCAAACCCAGTGGAGGAAAGAGACACCGTCTTCGAGCGTGGCACCACCACAACGTACTCGAGCTTCAGGAAAGGGAACTACACCAAACCCTGGTCCAGTGAAGGTTCAGCTGACATAAATAATATACCTGGAAACTAACAATTATTGTAGCATCATATTTGCCGTGAAGCCTTGTTCTTATTTTGTTTCTTTTCTGTTCATTTATAAGAGACGGACATGTTCTTCCTGGCCATTAGCATGGTGGGGACGGACTTTTCCATGATTTGTCAGCTATTTCCACACAGAGCACGAACAGAGATAAAGGTCAGTAACAGCAAAGACCTTTTAGAGTATAGAAAGGAGACAGTGCACTCCGCCAGTTTACAAAGTGTTTCAAAGATGGCACCAGAGTACACAGTCTCATTTCTGTACTCTAAAGGTCTCTGGTAGTACTCTGAATATCTGTCATAGAAACACATAAGAAAATGCATAATAAAATAAATGAAATAAAAAATATTTAGTCATGAAGAGGCAACAGACTCCTGCATGTTAGTTTGTGCTCATAGCATTGTTTTTAATCTTTTAGAACAAGTTCAAAAAGGAGGAGAGAGAGAATGCCTGGAGGATTGATAAGTCTTTCAGTAAGTGTCTGTGTGCAGTTAACCACCCGATCCATTTACACTTCAAATTTTTTTTTATTATTTTTATTGTTTTTAGTATTACTATTTAGCATTATTTTTAACACTGATTGAAAATGGCCACAGATTCTTCTTCTTCTTCTTCTTCTTCTTCTTCTTCTTCTTTTTTCCCCTGAGAATTCATTTTTAGACAAAAGATATAACTTGCACTTGTTGTAATCCTCATCACACATCTGAGTGGGAAGTTAATGCAACATGGTCTGCTGAATTTCTTGTAGGAGAGAGACGTAAACTGGACCTTGAGTACTTTACCAAACTGCTGGAGAAGGTACTAGAAGTTCAGAACAACAAGAATAAGAAAGCCACGTCCCCCAGTGAGAAGAAGAAGCCTACCACGAGGCGCAGCAGGAAAGCAAAGGGTAACTATAATACATTCAGTTAACAGTCCATGTTCCGCCACCTTTTTGTGAAAATTTGAACTCACATAATATTCTATGGCTCAAATTTAACAGCCGGTCTCCTTAGAATTGCACAATCCTGTCTTCTCTTTCTCTCAGGAAAGAAAGCTGAAATGAAGCTGAGTGATGTAGAGGAAGAGGAGGAGGAGGAGGAGGAGCAGAATGACACTCCTGATTTGGAAGAGGTGGAAGGGGAGAAAGAGAATGAGGACATCTCTAATGAGGGAGGGACCCCTGTTTCTACCCCTAAGAGGAAGTACAAAAGAAAAAAGGGAGAGGAGTCTCCAACTGACAAACCAAGCAAGAAGAAGATGGCAACAGTTGAAAAGAACAAGGAACAAGGTACAGGAGCTAACCCGAATTTTGTGTCCAAGTCAGGATGGTGTTTTTGCTTACAGCATCAACATTTATTTCTTTGTTTATTTCTGTATTTTTAAATAGATTCAGGAGAGGCACACACACCTGAAGATGCTGAGGCAGCACTGCCTGAGGATCATATAAATTTGAACAAGTAATATACCTGAAAATAAACTCCATTTTCTCTAGAAAAAAACTGATTTGTGCCACTTCAACAGGCATTGAAATTTCTTATTTTATCCAAATATTCAGGTCTGAAAAGACTGAGGCTGTGAAGGCAACTAAGGGCCCTACGATCAAGCCAGCTCAGCTCTCACGTGGAAGAGCACCAAAACCTCTTGTGCCATTGGGTCGGAAGTGGGGGAGAAATCGTTTCACACCCTCCACAAAGCCCAAAGATGGCGCTCCAGATGCAGGGCAGGAGAGCTTGGGTGACGGCGCCTCTACAGAAGAGGTTAGAGCTTCATTTCCAATTTAGAATGACAAATGATTGTGCATTCTTTTGCATGGTCCTACTGAAAATCACCCAAACCTTTTAGGTCGATAAAGATGCATCACCTTCAAGGCCAGCAAAGGAGAGGAAGTTAGACAATGATGACTCCTCCTCTGAGGTTGAAGAAGACTCCACTGTTAAAGCTGTGAAACCTACCAGGTACATTTCTCTTCTGTCTTCAAAGAAACATTCTTATTCTCAAACTGGGTATAAAAATATAACTCCCAAATGAACAATTTTGCATACTGACAAGCAGTTGCTGCTATAACTGTGTGATTGTGGCTTTAGGTATGGAAGAATGCCCAAACCCACTCAGCACTTGAATTACCCTGCCAAGGAGGAAGCACACTCTTCTGCATCTGAAAGCACTCGTGGCTCTGCCTCCCCAGTGGGGTCTAGCACTGCAGCTGCCAAGCCTAAACCCAAGTGCCCAGCAAAGAAGGCCAGACCATCAAAGACCCGAGTAACCCAAGAGTCCAAGAAGCCAAAACTGGTCACCCTCAGGGCTTCTCAGTCTGAATACAGTGATGCTGAAGATGAAAACCAGTGGGAGGCAGAAGAGATGGAGGAGGAGCAGCATCCTTCTACCTCCAGTCTGGACAGCAGCGCCCCCGTGTTTGTGCCTATGAGTCTGCGCTCCCCACAACCTGTGGTTCCAGAGGTGGAAGAGACTATGGAGGAGGTATGAAAAACACAGACCCCCCCCCTTTAGACCTGGCATTAATATGTGTCTCGATTTCACATTGTATACATTTGTCTTTTTGCAGGATTACATTTACACCTGCTGTTAAATGCATCTCATGCATTCACATTAGGATCAGTTTCTCTTTTCCTTGCAAAATGCAGACAGTCATGCATGTCACTTTTTCTCATATATCGTTAGAGTGGCAAGCGCTAAGTGACATTTTTTATAAACTTTTTTATGTTTCAAAACTGAGGAAGAGATCATCTGAGACAATATGCATATCCTGACTGTGGAAGAGAAGGCTGCTAGTTTATGTAGTTTACTTTTGTTACAAGAAGAAGAAAACAGTTCCTTTGTTTGGATTGAAGACAACATTTTTTATTGTGGTCAGATATGTCTCATGACCTCTGGTAGTTTGAGTTATTTTCTCTTCAACGCATCTTGAGCGCATGCACAACTTGATTTTATGCGCTTTGCGCTATTCAGTGATGTTTTGATTGCATATTAATCGCAGGTGTAATGGAGGCCTTAGTGTCCTTACGTGTCTGACACAGATTCACTCCATCTGTTCATTTTATTTTTGTGTGTGTCATGTGATCCTATTCTGGTTGATTTTCGACACCATTTACTCTACAAGGTTTTACTGCTTTAAGTTATTTTGTGTCTACTGATGAGTTATTGTTTGTATTTCTTTTTTCTTTATGCATGGTTTTACATTCCATAATACATGTCCTCCACCCTGTCCCATGCTTAGCTTGATATCTTGGCCAATGTGCCTGATGTGCTGGGCATCTCTCAAGAATCACTCTGTCCTGATGCCTCGTGCAAGCAGGCACAAGATGAGACAGGCACAGCTGAGCCCTGTGAGCATCAGTTGGACCTCCTCGTTGTAAGTGTCCCATGTCTACCATGTAGCACCCACAATGTTAATACATTAACCCCAGTTTCAGTTGTCATTTTGATATGATTTTTGATGTCTGATCTTAACAAGCTGATATTATTTACTTGCACTGCAGTGTCTATAAAAGGGTCAAATAAAATCTGATTAAATAATTAGGCCTAATTCAACAGCAGTTTTATTGCATCCAAGTGTAATCTGATGACAAAGTATATCTATACAACCAAAAAAATGTAACTGGGGTTACTGTGGTTTTCCATCCACATCACATCTATTCACTACTTAATGTATTTAGTAGTTCTGGTTTATATTAATAAGCCTGTGATCTGATATATTAAGGATTAATGTGTTTTCCCTCCAGGATGTTATTGACTTCCTGTCTTCAGACCAGGGGGAAGGTATGTTGGATAGATGTCCTGAATATCTCGTAGTGGGCAAATTTTTACATGATTTCAAAAATACTACATCATGCTCTTTTTTTGTCTTTGCATTTCAGTAACTGAGGAAGAGAGCTACAATGAAGCTGCTCAAACCCTGTTGACCATTGGTAACCTTGCACATCTCTCTCAGTCAGCGCAGAATCCAACATCCATGCAAGATCATACAGCAGGTCAGACATGCAGAGCCCATGGGACTCACTGTATATAATTTATATTCACCATTATCAAGAATAAGATCAGTGATTTTATTGTATCTGAAACTGTTACAAATAATACATAAATCATGGCATTATGTTTATTTTGTTATTAAGTTTCAGCCAGTAATACAACATGCAGCCAAGACCTTGAAGAAGACATTGTATCAAAGCCTGTTGCTCAAATACAAAAAAGCACCACTGTGACTGTAACATCAGACTCCATAGTCAAAGAACCAACACAGACTGTTGAAGCAGAAGAACCAGAAAACAGCGCAACAGACAATAATCCACCTCCTCAGACGGGCGACGTGCCCGTTATTAAAGCCACTGATCAGACATCCAGCAAACAAAAGACTGCAGCTGATGTAGAACCTGCTTCTCAAATAGAGTCAGCCTCAGACATCTCAGAGCAAAATGCCCCACAGGCCACGAGAAGACGCATATCCAAGGTGAAACCTAAACCCAACCTTGGCCGAGCCTCTGGAATTGCAAGATCAAAAATGGAACCTATGATACCACCGGCTACCGCAGTCGAAGAGAGCAGCGCAGTTGCTCCAGAGATTTCTAGGGTCAGCCAGATACTATCAAGTGCTGATGAGTCAGCCTCAAAGACAGTTGACTGTGGAACAGCATCCTTACTTGGTGACACTGCTTCTTCTGAATTCACAGCAGAGCCATCAGTCAGTCATGAGAAGGCAGTTGATACAGGATTTGCTCTTCAAGTAGAATCTGACTCTGCAGTATCAGATCAGCAGTCCACACAAGAAAGGAGTCACTGCTTTTCTAAAACCAAACTTAAGTCTAATTTAGACAGGGACACGAGAAACACAAAGTCACAGTCTCAGTCGGCAGATGAAAAATTGAAATCACTTGATGAAGCAAGTGAGAGTGGTTGTACTGATCCGGGGACCTTGTCCACAGTGGTCACAGAATCAGAAGTTAGTCCACAGTCAAACATGATAGATCCTGTCCCAGTCCAAGATAGTGGGGACAATCCCGCTGCTACTTTCACAGCCACAGAGGAGCTGTCTCAGAGTCAGGAAGAAGAGAGTGGAGCTGGATCTGCATGTCAGAGCAGGATCAGGACAAGGAAGCAACTGTATAGAGTCAAACCCAAACCGAACTTAAGACAAACACCTAGAACTGCAAAGTCAGAGCCTCAACCCAGAGAAGATACTGTCAAAGATTTAAAACCTTTGGAGAATCCCTTAAGCCCAACTTCAATCCCTACATCCACTATGAACACAGTGACACAGTTAGAGCCACAACCAACTTGCAGCACCACCCCTTCTGCAGAACCACCTGTAAGTACAGGCCCTGAGTTAATTTTGACGCCATCATTGGAATTAGGCTCTACTCAAAAGCCCACAGAGGAATTCTCTACTGGTGAGGAGACAAAGATGGAAGCTGAACCTGCTTATCAGGTAGACTCAAGCTCAGAGTGCTTAAAACAGGATGTACCTCAAAAAAGGAGACGCTTGGCCAAGGCCAAGCCTAATATAGGATCATCCACAAGAACTACACAGTCAAAACAAGGCCAAACAGAAAGCCCTTCAAATGTTAGCTCAGAAAAACAACCTACAAAAGATAATAGCTCACACAGTGAACTGAAGACTGCAGAACGTCTTGGAGCTGGAGAGTCAAAAAGACCATTTGAGAAAAGTAAGACTACACCAGCAGTTACTGAAGAGCAGTTCTTGCTGACAGACTGTGTTCCTGAAAACCAGAGCAGTGATAAGTCCACTATTGAAGTGGAATCCACAGGGATCTGTGCTTCCAGTCAGTGCCAGGTTAAAGCTGGATCCTTTCCACAGACGGACCACAGCCTAAGAACGTCTGCCCCAACTACAGAGTCAAATGTCCAGACCAGAGAGGATGCATCTGCAGTGTCAGAACCCCAGTCTTCTGGCTCCACACAGTCCAAAGTTGACTCTGAACAGACGGTTAACTCCAAACCGGAGCCAAAAGAGAGCACCCAGCAGCCATGTATACAGAGTTCAGGTTTCGTCCATGTGGACAACTCTGAGGTTAAAGATCAAGATGCCCTCCAGAAACATCTTCAAGAAAACAGTGGAACTAATCAGACAACCAAGGACAGTTTCCAGGCTGCCCAGTGGTAAGGGCAGATTTACATGGGTTATATTCCTCCCCTGATTTAGTATCAACATGCAGTTATTGAATGATTTGATGAACATTTGAAGTCAAGAATTCATTTTACTAATACACAGCATTTTTTCCCTCTTTTTCCATTTTAAGCGCTGGCGATAATAACTCAGAGCCACATGACTCTAATAAGTCCTCAGAAAACACTCCTCAGACCTGTAGGGCCAGGCTTCCCAAAACCATCTCGGGATACAGCAATCCACCCCCTCATCCACAGCCAGTCCACAACACAGCACAACCCAAACCAGGTTTGAGAACCATAAGATGAAAGTTATTATTTTGTCATCTTCTTCTGCTCAAAATGAAGCATTTGGATTTTTCTTTTTTTTTTTTTTTTTTTTTTTTTAAATCTGTAGCATATATAGAATATGTGGCTTGATAATGATCCTTCTTTCCACAGATTCTGGTACTTGTTCAGAAGCTCTTGAGGATGCTGCTTCCCACAGCCTTGACTCCAACATCCAGGAACCAGTAGAGGGAGCTCCTGTGCAACATAATAATGATGACCATCCTCCAAATAATCCTGTGTCTGTTTTGGACTGTGTGACACAAATTCCTGGCATATCTACCCAAGTAAGTGCAATAATCAGCATGAGAAAGAGCAGCAGAAAGAGGAAGGAAACATTTTTTAACCGTTGAATGTATGAATCCAGTTCCTCTTTGTTGCGTCTCAGTGGCCTGTTGGGACTTTTGTAGATGTGACATTATGTAAAAAGCACTGAAGTGGTTCTCAGCTGAGTCCCAACACTATGCAGGTTTTCCATGCTAAAGCATTACACCAGCTGATTGCACTGATTAACACAAGTTGGACCAGGTGGGTGGCTGTAGTCTGAAGCCACTGTGCCGTGTGATCGTAAAAGACCCTATGAGATGGCACTCTTACTTCCATGATATTATGCCCCACCCCAAACTCAAGGAAGTAATAGGATTGGATATCAGTTAAGGAGAGAAACACAATTTCATTGGAAGGCATAGGCAGAGGAGTGAGATTGTTTAAAAATTTGTGAAGGTTTCATTGGTCAAAAATTTGAATTACTCCCACTTGTCTAGCATGAGGTCACCATTGCAGATATTCTGTTTTCCAGGAAGTAGAAGCCATGTGAGTTTATTTCATGGGGACCTCCAAGTCAGGGAGCTGCTGTATATGTTGATGTCATATTTATTATGAGTGTTTAAGTGTTTGTGTCGGATTCTCTTAATGTTCCCAGGTTACAGCTTCTCCCAGTACAAGAGGGACCCAGAGTTACCCAGGCCTCACAACACATGTAGATGGTTGGTTAATCACACATGACTATGCACACAGGCACAGGTTTTTAACATGTTAATCACCACATGAGTTGTTATTGAGCTATATATATAAATTTATTATTCAGGGTTCATATGGTCATGAGAAAGCTGGAAAAGTCAATAAATTTGAAAACACAATTATGAGAAAAGTCATGGAAAATTATAATATAAACGTTTTGGAAAAGTTCAAGCAGCATCACATCTTTTAATGATTGATTGAACAATTAAAAAAAACTTGCGCTAGCAATTTAGAATTTTAGAATATTATTGTATCAGTTCATCTCAGTCTGAAGAAAGGTGAGAGTACTTATTTTACCTCTGTGAGTAAATACTATCCACATTATTGGTTAATTGGCTAAAATATGTCTCTTTCTCTGTCTCTTCTTTTATTTATTTTTTTTCTCAGTCATGTCGGAGCAAGTGTCTTCAGACCCAGAAGAATCGTTTTTCATCCTCTCTCTGACTGAGATCCCAGTTTTCCCGTCAGTTGAGGAAGTGGGCAGTGTGTCTGAGCCCCTCCCTTATCTTTCAGTCACAGAAGCACCAGTGCAACTACAGAGGTCAGTGCCTGCCTTTTTATCAGCAAATCATCCCATACAGACAAGCATGGAGCCTGTCTCCTTTGGTGTCTAATGCAGTAAAGCCTCTGTGTCCATTCCTGACCTGCCCTTTGACTATGAATGATAAATCACAGGAATGACCAGCCTCATGAAAGTCTCTCATAATTGGAGATTTGACGTCCTTACATCTGATAACGCTCATATGTTCAATGATGCATGCATGATGATCTGTCATATGAAAATAGAGAAGGATCTTAATGATTTGCACACACTCCTGATCAGCAGTGACACATGCCAATTTTTTCAGTGATTTTATGACCTAAGGCACTCAGTAGAGTGTGTGTGATGGTGCAGGAATATTAGCGAGCAATCTAAGGATCAAAACATTTGTCTTTACATTTTCACTGGGCACTTAATGCTTTTCTTTGAGCATGATAACATGAATAAATTTTCTATTTTTTAGGCTACAACCTCTGTCAAGGTTGTTTCTGAGGAGTGCAGTGTGTGGGTGTTTCTTGTGTCTTATGCAGCACCATCTTCATTCCTCAGCAGGGTCCTCGATGCTCCTGGAGGCAGTTTGGCAGGCGGAGGAGAAAGGGGTCCCTGTTACGACCTTGTGCCTACATCCATGGAAGAGGATGAACAGAGAGACCTCGCTAGTGTACAGGATATAGAGCCTCACCTAACTACATGTACTGTAAGTGACACTGCAAAGTGCAAGTCTGGTTGCATTAAGGTATTTTGTCAATTTTTATTTATCGCCCATTGTTCTTTTTTTTCCCCATCAGAGTTCAACCACAAAGAGCCCAGTGGATCATCGTGGTACAGTGCTTGCATTGCTGTCTGTCTTTATTTTGATCCTGTTAATTCTGTAAACTCATATTATCTGTGGTTAATGTTCATTTTGTATCTTACAGGGACAGGAGATCATCAAATCCAAGCATCTGAGTCACTGGAGGCTGGAGAGAATAGTGAGGAGAGTGAAGCTCCCTGTAAAAAGTGGAGAGTTGACACAGGAAGAAGAGGTAGGCAAGAGGGTACATAAACACACATCAGGTCCTATCGTGGTGGCAAATCAGAAGCCTGTTTCATCATATATCCCTGTATCTGTTTGAACCAGCCAAACTTAAGGTGCAACCCAATACTGCAAGGAAGAAACAGGCCTGCAAAACCCTCGCTGATAAAGAAGCAGAAGTGATTCCGGTGCGAACAAACACCGCTCCAGAATCAGGCCTTCTCTGCCCCCCAGCACAAGCAGAAACAGCTGGTACAACAGCAAGAGGAGGAGATGAGGTCCTTGCTGAACCACAGGAAGGAACTAGTGGTCATTTAGAAACTGAAAAGGACGCCCGCAGTAGAGGGGATGACACTGAGGACAGCAGCTCAGAAGCACAAACACAGGCTTCCCAGAGTACACAGCCGCCTAAGACTAACACTCGTAATAGGTGAGAAAGAGAAGTTTTTGACGATTGTCCCATTTAGTCACAATTTGTAATGTATCTCCGTTGTTGAACCATGGTTCCTGAAACCAGTATTTTTCCGTGTTGGTTATCTTGACTCTGTTTGATGAAATGTTGCATACTTTTTATTTCCCAAACCCTGATAGAAAACCCAAAGGATTCCTCTCCTTCCTCTCTGAAAAGACCAGCACCGCCCCTTCGGAAGACCCTCAACAAGCTCAAACAGCCTCCCAGGTTACCAAGGTCAAACCCTCGCGCACAGGAAGAAAACGAGCTGCCCCAGTACCTGTAACCTCAACACAATTGCCAGAGGACTCTCTTTCAACATGTGCTCCCTCTGCAGCACCAGCACAAGCTGAAGTGAGCATCATACAGAGCGTTGAAGGCAGCCCACTGTGCCCAGACCCAGAGCCCAGCACTTCTCTATGTATAGCTCAGGTGAGGAGGGAGGAGGGGGGTGGGTTTGCCTTATGGAGATTTGATGAAATCGTT
>OMLF01042681.1:7309-21589 GCA_900302615.1 Holocentrus rufus | reverse complement strand
AGTTGCTTCAGGTCTTTGCGCTAAGCTAACACAAAATGCTACCCATAGGAACCCAACCAGTGGATGTAAAGAAGTGAGAATGGTATCAAACATCTTGTCTCAGTTTGGGTAAAATATTTCCCAAAGCCTTTAAAATGTGTTTTTCAACTTTCAGCTGACCATCTGATGTTTTTGCATATTTCACAAGGGAACAAGGTCGCTCTAAAGCCTATGCACATGTTCGAAATGGGTGTAAGAGGATTAATTAATGCACATTATTGAGCAATTGAATAATACAGATGTAATAGGAATCTGTTGTTTGATTGTTTGAAAATGGCAAGGGGGTGAGAGCAGAGGGTTTGTGATTTAGAGGTGCAGTGATACAGATATTGATATTTGGTCTATCATACCATTCTCCTCCATGCGCATCTTCTTGCAGGGACTTTCATCCGAGTCATCATCTGACATCTCCATCTCTTCCTCTCGACGAATGCCCATGATCTCTTCACTGTGGGCGTTCCTCAGCTCCTATAACGTCACAGCCACGGGACACACAGAATGCAAGGAGCCCTCAGCACCACAGTGTTGCATGCAAAGATCATGAGCTGCTGAGATATTCCTCTTGGCAAAAGTATTGTATACCTTTTCTCTATACCTTTTTATGATACATGATGCAGTAAGTGTATAATAGTTTGGCAGTGGTAGGTTTCTGCAAATTATTTGATAGGCCTAATTTTATTTTTGGGATTTTGTAGAATTGAATAACTCTAGTAGTGCATTTCTGCACTGATTCCAGTTGGCCTGAACATAGTTGTTCCACCCAGCATTGAAGATTTAGAACAAGTAACAATACCATTCATATTTAAACAGCTACACGCTGTCTTAGCTCTGCGGTTGAACCAGCCTCCTGCCATTAACACCTTCAAGCACTGGATGTGATAACTGATATAACACATTTGATGTTTTTATGGTGCTCGGCAGGAATGCAATCCAAAGCATCAGCACCAATGGCATCTGCACTTCACTGCTGCATTGGGTATTTTTTCTGCATTTTAACAATTGCATGCTATTAGCTAAACTGCCTTCGTAGTCTCTGTGTCACCTTTGCATATCATTTTGTTTTGAAATAGCTCTGCGGTTCTAGAAACAGTCTGAAAAACAGCTGTCTGGATCGGTCACCTCCAGCGTCAAACTAACTTCGAGGCCAGATGGTTCGATGCATCACTTGATATTTTTAGTGTGTGTATCCTAGTCAATTCAAAATGCACGCCTGATGCTACCATTACCCACTTTACCACACTTGAATTTGTGCATCATTCCAGGGGCCCACATGCAGTTAAGACTTCATGAAGTGCAGCACACTAGTTTGAAGAGAGATACAAGAAATCAGACTGCCCTGGTTCTCTGCAGTGAGCCTCGCTCTAAGGAGCCAACTATTTCTGGCTTGAGGGTGCAAGTGCCCTTTTGGAAAACACGTGACTTTGTATTTTCCAACAAAATGTGTTAATCTGCATTTTGACAGAATCTTAAAACTTCAAAATCCAATCTGTGTTTCTGTGAGTCTATTGCTTTAAAAAATGCTCACGTCACTGCCTTAATCTCCCCGCTCTGCAATCTCCCCAGTTGCTCAGATAAAGTTAATATGCTTAAAGATGCTCCAGTTGTGGGAGAAGGAAAGCTTTGTTATCAGCAAGCAGAAGCAGAAAGCCTCAGCCCGCCTGCTGCATTATCTCTCATCAATTCCTCAGAAGCCTGTGGGATAATCAGATCTCTTTATGGCTGCCATATTCATTATCTCTTCATTTCCCAATTGTGATTTCACACTACATTTCTGAGAGAATACTGCTCATTTCGACGGAGGAAAATATGCAGCATGTTTTTGTACACTTGGCAAAATGAAGGTTTTGACTACAGAGATGTGGTCTCATGTACACTTACCAAGAATGCTCTCACAAAGGTACTGTAGCATGCTAGAGACAGTCTAAGTGTAATAATGCCAATCACTGCTTCTTACCTCTTCTTGAACTGAAAATTTAATGTGTTGAGACGCTAATTTGATTCAGATGAATGGCTTCCTAAATTATTTGTCACATTATATTGATTGTGGCCGCCATACAGGACCAAATTCCTGCAGAGCAACAGGGTGCTTAAAAAAAAAAGGAAAAACAATGTGCTGCCACTTTCAAATGAATATACATGGGCAACCCTGCGTTGTTTCTGTATTTATGCCCCTAAGTGCTGATTGAACTGAGAACGGACAACCCTTCTCTCCTTTTTTCATAGCGTTCTCATGTTCATCCTCGTTATCTAGATGTGACTCTGGATGAATAATTGATCAGAGCCTTAACCCTGGAAACCACTGTTGCCATAGCAGCGCTTCACACTTTCGAGGAGGCGTCAGATCTTGCTTTACATCGGGGCTGGAGGGAAAAGGAAAAGTGTACAGACTCAGACGATCAGAAGCCAGTGTCTGTCTGTCTGTCTGTGAGGGCGCAGAATCCAGAAAAACAACAAGGGCACTGAACACAGCACACTTGTATCAATTCCTACAAGGCTGTCTGTCAACCTTCTCCTGGGGATTTGAAAAAATGACAACAGCAAAAAAAAAAAAAAAAAAAATGAGCAGTGGGTTGGGGAGGGGGAAAAGAAAGAAAGTGAAAGTAAAAGTATACCAACCTCGCACTGCTTGCGCCAAATGTCTATGTTCTTGCGCTGTGCTTTTGAGAAATGGTCCCATGCCTTTTGCCTGGTGGCGGCGGTGAAAACGGCGGTGATCTGCTCGACTTTGGGTTGAACGGGGAGGAGGAGGAGGGAGGATCAAGACAAAACAAGCCATTTATGCAGCTTGGTAGCACTGACTGAGGCTCATACAGTGGACAGAGGAGAGACCAAAGACATACACTGACCACAGGCCGGGTGAAAGCAGCGGCGGGGGACCTGCTGTTGTGGACTTTTTATTCATAGTAAAGGAATAGTTCAATTTAAAATGAAAAATGATGTCACTATTCACTGATCCCTGTGTCAGTAGAAAGTCTGCTGAAGTTCATACAAACACCAAACAGACTTAGCTTTCTAAGGCGTTGCCCAAACAATGCAAGTAAGCAGGGTTGGGCACAGAAGCCTACAAAAACAGCATAAAATTTTCATAATTTTTCTCAAAACGCAATCCATATCCCAAGAGTTTTGTATATAAACTATTGCACTCTAGGCCTATATTTGTTTCCATACCTTGAATAACTCCTTGTATGGTGCAGAAACCAAACCCGAGATACATGGGTTGATCCCCGTTACAGCTCACCAGCCAATACTAGCTGTAGGCTACAAGCATGGACCGCCCCCGAACTCTTCTATTGGCCGACAAGATGCAGCCCATTTCCTTGCTGTGGTTTCCATAATACACAGGCAAAAGAAGCCCTGCCTATTATACTGGATATAAAACACTTATGCTGCACTGGAGCTTTAAACAAATAGTCAAACATCCCAAAACAGCAGGTGCTAACTCACAGTGTGTTTGGTGGTCATATGAACTTCAGTGAAGTTTCAGCTGGTGTGGAGGTGAGGAGACAGAATTTCATTGTGGACCAAATCGTTCCTTTAAAGAAAGGTCCAGAAAAAGCTGCATATGTAAATCAATTATTTATCTGTATAGCTAAATAACTGAATGACTAAAGCATGTGTCATTATTGCAATGCATTAAGCTGTATAGTCTGGAGCTGAGCAATGCGTTTCTGAAAGGCACTCAATATGCATATAATTTATGGGGCCATGCAGGCAATGGAGGGGATTGCAATTTGAGGAGTAGGTGGGTTAAGGGAGAAAATGGATGGGAACCACTGACCAACAGAATATTAGTTAGTTAATAGCTTCAGAAATGTTGGCATATGGAATAAATACGATGAAAAAACAGTATTTTGAGCATTCCTATGGAAAATCATATGAATTCACAAAACCAGTGGTGATGACTTAAAGGAATACTCCGTTGTGGGCAAAATAGCCTTTTTCCAACTTAGTCGGAGTGAGACAAAATGTCCGATACCATTTTCACCACGTCTTGGAAGAGTTCTATTAGGAGAAGTTAGAAGTTGGTAGGAACTTTTACCACAGAACATGTGTTCAGCAGTTATACTATGTGTATTTAGCAGAGTTGCTGTAAGGTTTATTTTTTCCACTTTGATGGAGCTAGGCTAATGACTCCTGTAGACCTCAAGTCTTTATGCTAAGCTAATACAAAATGCTAGCCATAGTAACTGAACCAGTGGACGTACAGAGGTGAAAATGGTATGGAACATCTTGTCTCACTCTAGATAAGTTGGAAAAGGATAATTTTCCAAAACGTAGGAGTATTCCTTTACAGCCCCTACAGAAACTTTGATAGAGGATCATGGGTCAACTAGACTGCGCTTGTGTCAAGTAATGAACTGGTCTCTCTCCTGGCCAGTGTTCTACAGTACTTACATCTCATGACCTGCAGATTCATTTCCTTCAGGACTGACAAAGGCAACATTCATCTAGAATGGATGGCTATTTCTGCAGTGATATATTCTCAGTGATGTTACCCTGTCTGTTCAAAATAACTAGTCATTCACCTTGATGGTATGTTCAAGCCTATGCTACAGATATGCAGCATTCATCTATGGATATATTACACTTAAGAACAATTTTACATCTACCCGTGAAAATTTTCAGTTAGAAAAGCCATTCTTTCTGTGATAAATGCTGTCTTTTAAAGTATTACTGTTTTGCGCTCTTAGAGACATTTGCTGTCAGTGAAACTGAAAAAGGTCCAGCAGCGACATCTCTTTTTACCTTCCAAACTGAATGAACTTAAAACAACAATCTGCCCATTTCACACAACATCCACTTGGTATCTGTGCTTGCATTAGACTTTTTCTGATGGAACCCAGATGATAAATAGTTAGAGTTTAGAAACAAAACAAACAAAAAAAAACACTTTTTGGTAAAAGATCATGCATGACTGTTTTGTGGGTTGCTGTGAAGAGAGAGTGAAAGAGAGAGAGAGAGAGAGAGGATATGTGTTGCCTACCTGACAGTGAGGTAAAGCGAGGCAGATCCTCTGCTCCTCTATAGCATACAGCTCAACATGGAACCACTGCATCATACGACAACAGTACTGTACTTACCCCTTCTAGCGTCCTCTGTCCCTGAGGTCTAATCAGCGTCACTCTCGCTCCAAATGGACTTTCTACTGTTATGTGTATTCTGAAGGCTTAAAACGGCTTGTGTTTGTTGCCATGCAAAGCGCACTGAAGCTGCAGGACAACATCTAGTTTGTCTGAATGATTCACCAGGTTACACTTTAGACTGATAATGACTGACAATGAATGGGGCATGGTGCTGCTTCACAGAGTATATCTCTACCACAATGCACTTGAGCTGGATTACACATATTAGGCAAATTCCAGCACTTGTACTTATTTGTTGTCATCCTCTTAAAGCTCCCTGTAAAATGGTCAGTGGGCTGTCCCGTTTTTAAATACGTGTGCCACTGACCTCATTGCCACCTCAAAGTGAGTTGAAGATAATGGAGCTGATTGTGAGACGGATGGGAAAGCGTTGTCATGGAGACTGGGCTAAGATCCTTGCAGAGTAAATGACTTGGATCGAGCCAGGCTTTAAAGTGGATGTGGTGAAAATGGCTTCATGGTCTGCACCACTGTAATCTGTGACTGTGCCGTACCCTGCAGGCGTGTGATGCACTGTATACATTTATGCAGTCATACTGTACGGTCTGGTGGAAGCGGCAGGGTTAGACCATTATATGGGCCTGAAATTGGCCATTTACTGAAAAACTCTGCCAGCGTCATCCATCTCTGATATGATGAATATGATGCAGCGTGATTCATTACATATTTATCATGTAATTAATTGTCAAATTCCCCAAATAAAGCTGTTGCATTAGCCTTCAAAAGCCAATACTGGTCAAACCCTAGTTGTCAGTGTGCAGCAAAATCAGCTGGATTACTTGTAAAGTATTATAGGTGAGCTGTGCATAATGTACAACAACATATCCTGTCATAATCCCCACTGCGCAGCAGAATAATCAGTGTTCACTATAAATAGTACATTATATGTGCAGCGGCACTGAGTGACAGTCAAGATATACAGGCCCACGCTGAAGTATCAGTGTAGAGGTGCCATTGAGATGCTGCAGTTCACCTGAACGGCAGTCAGTGTGGTGAAGTAAAGAATAGTGTCCTGATGTTCTTTCTGCAAAGTTGATATCCTATTCAGCACATTAGCATTTCTTTAACACCATGGATACATACAGCAAGCAACTTGATCAATTAATCACCCAACCTGTCCATTCTTTTCTCCTTGAGCTGAGCAGCCAAAAAAGACACAGCTGATATGTGGTGGGACATTGAAAAGTTGGCAACCGCTGGTCTTTCTGCCATCATCTGTCATCATCAGCCAGCTACACATCTGTGCCTCCAAGTTTTCCTACTGATGTGATTTACTTCCATGCACAACTGGTCAACTGGGGAAGTGCAAATGGAAGAGAATTTGATTACAGCCATTCAAATCTTCATGGTTCCAATGAGTTTCATTTGAATGAGTTAAAGTAGTGCTGTCAAGACATTAAAAAAATTGAGAGATTAATTAATTATGATCTGTAATTAATTGATCTAATTAATCGCTTTTTTAATCTCACCTAAAAATTGCTGAGAAAAGCCCTCAACTTGAGGCATTTTCATTTAAATTCATTACATTATTGTGGCAGATCAATATATTGATATATAACCAAAAAAAAATGGCTTTATAGGGTCCTATTTTCGTACAGGCGCAGTGCGCAAAGCGCGGCCTGTCACTGGCGCAGGGGAGTTTCTCGCCAGTGAGGTTTTCTTGCCTGGACGCGTTTGGTATTTTGGTGACAAGCTGAGCACCAAGGTGGGAGGAGAGGCGCAGTAGTGTGTGTGTTCTAATAATTCCTGGGACACAGTGGAATTTTGGTGCCATGGATCAGACCAGGTCAGCGGCGCACCCAGGTGTGCGTTATTTTCGTCACTTAAGTTGGTGGAGGCGCGTCCAACTACACATCTAGGAAACCACAAAATCACGGTTTATGAATCTGTCATGATGAAAAAATATTTCACTACATTGTTTATGAACTTTGATGCACATGTGGCGGTGGTTAAATGTTCATATTGAAAAAAACTACTGTGTGTCGCACGGAGAATAATGAATTCATACCAATACACATTCATCCCTACTAAAGCTGGTTATCTGCACTGTGTTCAAGGATGAATGTATTTGATTTGGAGTGTGTTGGAGACATGTGAAATTTGGAATTTTTCATTGCATTTCCTTTCTACACAATCAAATACTTTCTTGAACACAATAAGGTAAAAAGCATAATTTAGAGTATAACCAAAAACATTCATATCACTTAGCTTTGATACATTTTATGTCCTGACTATTTTCAAAGCAAAATCACGGCTTGGAAATTAACAATAAGCAATTAACAACTAACAATTAAAAATTAACCCAATTCATCTCAATCCCTCCCCGTTCACAGATGCGCCAGGCGCATCTTGTCACCAAAATACCAAATGCGCGCTGTCACGCCCCCTGCGCACTGGGTATTTAACCATGCTTTGCGCAGTACGCCAAGGCGCACGAAAATAGGGCCCATAAAGTCATTTATTGTTTTTAACAGACTTGAACAGATGCAGTCCTAGCCATTTATATTCAGCTGTATAGTCCCAAGTGCTGCCTGCAACCTTTAGTTTTGACCACCAGGGGGGAATATTGCTGTGTTCTTTTGTCAATCTTCAAATAATTAGAAAATAAAAAATAAAATAAATCATCAGGTCCTTATTAAGTGCTGTAAGTCGGGTCGTTTTTGAAATGTAAATTTCCCATTCATTGGACCGACAACCCTCCATTTTCAGGTCTCCTCTCCGCTCCTCACCTTGCCCTCCCAACTACAAAGGGAGACTATCAGCTTATGCTAAACAAGCCCAAACACAATGACAGCCAATCAATGTCCACTTCAGGGTATGACTGACCATTGTTTAGAGTTAGAAATTAAAAATTAGATTAACGCGATTAAAAAAACATAACGCGCTAAATATGACTGTAATTAATTGCAATTAACGAGATAATTTGACACCCCTAATTTAAAGGATGTAACAATTTAAATTTTCATGATTTTTAAAATGTATTTCCCATTAATAACATTCCAATAACATATTATTGGAATACATTATTGGATAAATAGCAAATTTCCAAGAGAATGCAACATAGCCAAACCTACAAGTTTTACTGTATGAAATATAAATCTCCCACACTGATAAAGTGATTAACAAGCTAAATGTATGACAGTCATAGTTATAGAAAAGCAGCCATGGAAATGAGCTGAAATGTTCAGCATGGCTGCCATCTGAATGTTAAAAGAATACTCCAACTTACCCAGACTGAGATAAGATGTTCAGTACTGCTGTATGTTCACTAGTTCAGTTTCTATAGGTAGCATTTCATGTTAGCTTAGCATAAAGATTTGAAATCTATAGGAGTCATTAGCCTAGTTCCATCAAAGTGAAAAAAATAAACCTTGCAGCAACTCTAGCTGTTATATTTACACAGTGTTATCATGTATATTTGAAATACATGTCTCAGAATTAAAAAAAAAAAAAAAAAGAGGAATTTTAAGAGAAGTTAGATGGTAGGAACTATAACCACTGAACACAGATGGAGGGATACAGGTTTTCAGCTAGATATAAACAGACATACATAGATGATACATTGTGTAAATAACACAGCTTTGAAGTTGTTGGTTTATTTTGTCACAGAACTAGGCTAATGACTCCTGTAGACTTCAAGTCTTCATGCTAAGCTAATACAAAGTGCTACCTATAGGAACATACAGAGGTGAAAATGATATCAAACATCTTGTCTTACTCTAGATAAGTCGGAAAAAGGCCATTTTTTCCGAAAACATGGAGTATTCCTTTAAAGTAAATGATGTCGTGGTCATATTTACAAGATTTTTCCTGCTCCCTACACTTCTAAAGGTAGTCATCAATCTAGTTAACTTCGCTAGATTACACCAGTTAATCGGCTAGGTCTAGCAAGCTAGCTGTGCTAGTACTGTGCTGAATTTGTAAAGCTAAACATATGCTATGTTTCTGTATGTACTTGTGAAAAATTGACAAGAAAAACGAATGTCATTGTTGTGGCTGTAGCTTCAGATAATCTCCTTCATTAGTTAACAAATATGACATATGTTTTATGACAGTGACCTTCACCCACCCCTCCTCAAATAGAATGACTCATCAACCAAGTTGCTTGCAGTCTGTACAAAAAAGTATGGGAAGAAGTTACCTGAATGCCTGAACAGATGCACCTATGTCATTCCCACGTGGAGTCTGGCTGTAAAATAATATGCATTAAAGTCTCCTTACACTGTGTTAAAATAGCCAGCAGGGCGTTCTTGAAGGTTTCTTTAGCCAGCTCCATCTCCTCCTCGTGCTGGGCCTTCTCGCTCATCAGCCGGCGTACGTGGCTGTTGGCTGACTGGATCATGGAGTAGAAGTGATTGGCTGTCCGACGGTTGACTTCGCCCCGGTCAATCCAGGTGAACAGCACCGCTGTGGCCTCACTGAACTTGTGATCATCTGTGGAAAAAGGCATAAAGAGGTTTGGGATGCTTACACAGCAAAATATCTTTATAGATTTCAGGTGCAACAAGTACAGTTTTTACTGTCAGATGATGAAAAAAAAATGACCATAATGTGACTGAGGGGGGTTGACAGAGTTGTTGCCAAATACCAGGGAATATTTTCCCAGCTGGTGAGAAAATCCCTTTCCTGCTCATAATCTTTGTTTGGAAATTCAAGACAAAGTGGTATTATTATTACAATATTTCCATGGTGATATGGCTGTACCCAACTTCTCTTAGTCGAATCAGATTCAGACAACCAATTATATAATTTCACTTTGTTTTATTTGTTCTTTAATTCATAGTCTTTCACAAGCCCCAATGCTGATAGACCATGTTTGTAATAATGAAAGCAATCACAGTCCATCATAATCAAATACAACTGTTATAAACATATTTGAGCATATGGAATCTATAAAAATCATTAAGACAGCTGCATAAAAATTTTCATTAACCAGTCTGAATTGCTGTGTTGCTTGTCGGAATGATAAGATGAAATTGTGAAACATCACGCAAGCATGTCTGTTTAAATGAAGCTCTTTTAACCTACCTAACCTTTTATAAAATATAAACAATTAAAGAATAAAGCAAATTAAACAAGGCCTAAACAGGAATATATTCATGGTCTCTTTACTGTTTCCTCTAGAATTTTTTCTAATAGCATTGGCATGGTCTGAGGGGGTGTATTTTCAGCAGCAGCGATGCTACTGAATGACTATGGACCTTTTACACAGAAGCCATTTTGATATGAAATAGCAGGTAAATACAGGTGTTGCTAATGACATTAATGAAGGTTCTGTTCCATTAAGGTCTAACAGAGCCAGAGTCCTTGCTATTGTTTATGCTGGCTCAATGGAAAGACTCTGCTGTAGTATCTTCTTTTATGTATGATAATTACATTTTATTCATGTCTGTTTTTATTTTATTTGGTTTATTTATGCAAATGAGGACTTACTAATGTGTAAGTAAGACTGTAAGATTCCCCGCCGCTTTTTTGTCACCATGCATATGTGGCCCGCTCAGAATGAAACTGTCAGACGTTAAATGCACTGTATTTCTAAAAGTTGTTTAACTTAAAGCCATGCTACACTCAAACAACAGAGCGGCTTGGGAGGATTGAAATCATTCTCGAGGGGCATTCACTCTTCATGGGTCTATGAATCGCGCCACAGCTGCTGAACACAAAAGGCCATTTTGATTTTCAACTTTTCAACCAAAACCACAAGCCGCATTCAGCCTCGCTCATAAAAATTTGCTGAGTCTCCGTGGGCCTCCGTCGAGTGCATTCTCTCCATTTGAATAATAATTGAACAGTGCCACAGAGCCATGGACGATTGCAGAACAGAGTGAATTAGAAAGCATTTAATGAGCTCAATACCCACTGCAACACGACCTGTAAGAAGACACTTTTCCCCACACCGATAAAGCCCTATTCATAGACTGCAGCAGATTACAGTCACATTACAGCAGGCACAATGAGCCGCAGCTGAACTGGGACAACTGAACGAATAATGGAAATTTATTTCCCCAGCCGTTTGGAGGTGAAGAATGAATTCAAAGAGGCTATTCAGGAAAAAAAAAAAAAAAAAACGCGTTTGTTTATGTTAGATATTAGTGGATGGATATTAAATGGCGCGGAGACTGTGGTAGTGCTGAGTTTTGGGTTTTGTAGTTACAGCAGAGATGCAGATGCACACACTGACAAATGAACGCCACATCCTGATGGTTCCCGATGGAGGAGGGGGAGGTAATGTAATAATGAAGCCGATTGCTGTATTACCGAGCTGAGAAAACCATTACGCCGGGGATGTCTGAATGAATGAATTTGATAATGGGAAGCAGGAAGCCTCCAAATATTGCATGACACAGAATACAGAAATTATATAAATATCCCAAGCAGCAAGGACAAGATTTTACACAGAGAAATGGAAAAGGAGGCTGTGGGAAGAAAGGAACGAAGGCATTCAGACACACACACACACACACACACACTTACTCCCAGTATTTGATAGGAAAATCTAGAATTGGTGTGCCTCTCCAAATGGGTTGTGGTGGGAAAATATAATCAGAGCATGGGAGAAGGGGAGGCGAATGAAAAGACCAGTAATCCCACTGGTTAGAGCAGTGTGTACTGTTATAACACAAGAACACATCATATAATTGTCTAAACTCGTCTCATTTATCATATCCATGTATCTCATCAATGCACTGATGAAAGGGATGCAATGTAGTTTCTCAAGCCAGACGTGTTGGTTCCTGCTGTTTCCAAAAACTTCCGCTGAACAGTCTGTACTTCAGAAGTGCTGAAAATGAGTAGTAAAATAAGGCAGACATGTAAATAACTCCTACTGGAAACGAAATTAGTCAAAGCTTATCTAGCTAGCTGCAGAGCAGAAATGAAAATTTGAAAATATATTTTCCGATTAAACTCTTTCGGAACTTTGCAAAATTCATTCCGTGACAAGTGAGGTTCTCCCAGACATCTTTTACATCTTTCAGCAGTTTCATACATTTTTTGAACACTCTGTTGTGATACTTCTTCTGGTACAAATAGTTTTTCCGGTGGACCAACCTGAATTACAAACTTATCTATGGAGCATTTGAAGATTGTGGAAGAGACAGTCTGGCTTGAGAGACTGGATGCAATGGACTGGCAACTCCAACATGCTAAGACCCCCCAAAAACTTCCACCCAGCGAAGGTTAACTTCTCCACAATTTCTACAACAGCCCTTTTTCACAGCAGCCATTTTGACATTAAATAGCAGGTAAACACAGGTGTTACTACTGACATTAATGAAGGTTCTGTTCCATTTAAGTGCAGTGGAGTCTTTCCAGTGAGCCAGCATGAACAACAGCAGGACCCTGACTCTGTTAGACCTAAATGGAGCTGAATCTTCATTAATGCCACTAGTAACACCTGTGTTTACACCTGTGTTTTCATGTCAAGTGGCTGCTGTGGAAAAAGTCTATAGCATAGTAGGAGACAACAATAGTTAATTATGAGAACAACAAATCTTCAATGTGACATTTAGAGGGGAAGACTATAAAAGAAAGAAGTTACAGTATTTTGTTGATGGTTAATAAAACTTAACCCGTCACTAAGCAATGAATTACCACCCAGGAGTGGAAATTAGATATAGCTTACCTATAGTCTCAGTATACAGGATTTTTTTTTTGAGGGATGCGTCTAAGGTGAGAAGACCCATTGTATCAGCTTAATGCAGCCAATATGAAAAATTCACTGTAATTACTAAAGAGCCCCTAAATGTTCTAGTTCTGTGAGTCACAACAGAACCACTATCGTAATCAAAGAACCCTTTACTTCTGAGTGTAGCTACATAGATAGAGTGTTTTCTAATAACTCTGAGGAAAAAGTCCTTAATTCTGAGATAATGATCTCAGTAAATCCGGTTGGAAACGAACGCTCATGGAGCTGCATCTCACGTGCACGCTGGTGGATTATGGGTGTCTGAAGGGCATTTCAAGAATGTGTATAATTTTAGTTTCACTGGGTGTTTGACTGTGTATTGAGTCACCCATAGGCAGCTTGAATACATTGCAGATGCATAACCTTACATGCATGAAGTACGCCATATTGGCTCAGCTGATCCTGTTTATGCGCCTGTGTTCTGCCTGCCAGAACAACTTCCAATCTGTGAGCATCATTTCTATAAATCCATAGAATTAAAATATTAATTTATCAAAATTATCCTTTTGTTAAAGAAAAAAATCCCCTCTACATTTAAATAGAGATTTGAATAAAATAGAGATGTTTGGACTACACAGGCCACACAAATTAAACATGACACAAGTCACCTTACATTGCTGCTGCACAAGATTTAAGTCAAAACACTGCATGTGCAACTGCAGCTGCACTGCAAAACATGCAATGAAAATGTTTTGACATATATTTTGTGCAGTAGCAATGACGTGTGTACTGTGCAGTGTCCAGTGTAGTGAATATTCAGTATGGCTGCTGCACAGTGTACTGCATGCAGTCTTAGATAAAACATGCCACATATTATGGAATTTATCATAATTATTATGACTTTAATCTGTATACTTATTTATCGACTATAGTAATAAAATGCAAATACCCTGTGTATCTTTCAACACACTAAATTTTGAAGACCTATTCGAAGGCTTATTTCTGGTGATTCTGGCCAGTGTAACAGATCAGAATAAGAATATTAATCTGCGGTGGTCCCAAGATGTATCTGTTTAGTACATTTACTTTCCAGCATTTTGGTTTGGCTTTGGAACACTTAAAATTGCGTTGTTTTTTTTTTGCTTTTTAATTGCTGATTGTACCTCTGTCATGCAAATTAATATCTCAATTCATAGTGAAGTAATGATCTGATTTTGATGAATGAACTGTCTCCAGCATTGTTTGTACACAATACAGCAGATGGCCACTCCAAGGCTTCATCAGCAGACAACAGCAATAAAATAAGACCAACAACAACATGCTGAAGTCAACTGCAGGAACGTTACACTGAATAATGCTTTAATGGACACACTGACAGTGGTGGACCAGTGACAAGTTCCTAACCTGTCAGACAACAATGGAGTATATTTTAGTCAGGAAGATTTAAAAAAAAAAAAAAAAAAAAAAAAA
>OMLF01042675.1:0-13990 GCA_900302615.1 Holocentrus rufus | reverse complement strand
CCCTGTCACTCCTGAGCTGAAGAGACGGATGAAAAGAAAGATGTGGAATGGAAGGGAGAAACTCGGTCCATCCCTGCAGGTCTGCTCTGCACAAATAGGTTTGTGTGGTGTCCAGAGCGAGTTGGAACAGGCCGTTCACTACAATGTTCACACTTAGACGCCATCCAGCCCCTACTCAACACATACACACACAGAAACACACACACCTCGTCTACAGTTCCTCAAAACACAGGATTTTACCTGTCAAAGCAAGATGTGCTGACAATGCTCGGGAAAACCCAAACCAAAGCTCAGGAAAATTCAAAAAATAAAAAAGTGCATTTACACCGACAACCACCCATTAAAGAAATGAAAAGACATGCAGGTAGAAAGAGAGGGAGAATGACAGAAACACACACACACATTCATAAGAAACAGGAACTGGGTCAGTGGTTTGCTCTTTTATTTGCATACAACAAACTTAACCTATAGGCAGCCGCAGCACTATCGAGACACATGGGTGGGGGACTGTGTGTGTGTGTGTGTGTGTGTGTGTGTGTGAATGCATCAGCTCTACTCAAAATCACCACTGTGGAAAACCTGATGCCGAGATAAGATATCTGGCCACATCAGTGCTGTCCTGTCCCAAATGACATCAGTCACAAAAAAGACCCACACAGGGATCAGTGACACCCAGAGCCGAACAAAGTCACAGCGCAGCTCTTTATTCAGCGTTGTGAAAGACTCTGGCCTGTTTGAACAAGATATGACACATGTATTACTCAGTGTGCCATCATTATGTGTGCTATACATCCTTGTGTTTTAGTACATTTAAAGCAAATACAACTCCTGTCCCCATGCATAAGCAGCTTGATTTATAGGCAGTCACTTTTAGGAATCTGGCAATAACACCCATGAAGCAACATGTGGATTGAACTATGAAGCAGATTCATAAATCGTATATGTGTGTGCTGGGTAATCAATCCCATGAGTGAAGTTTGTAGACTGTGAAACAAATCTGATTTTAGCCCTTTGGTGAGATTTTCCAATCAGCTCAAATTAATCCATATTACGCACGTTGGGGAAACAAATGTTTTCAGCCATGTTGTTAGGAGAGGGGGGGAAAAAAGGGTGGTCACTTACCAACAAAGACACAAAGAACATCCACCACAATCAGTATCATCTTCTTCCCTTGCTCTGTCATGTTTCCCCCGGTGCCGTTTCACTTTCATAAATAAATCGAGTTAAAGCGCGAGGAGCTGTAATGTAGCAAGTGGCCGGAGTTAAAATGGAAACAGATTGTGTCAGGACAACCCGATTTGCTCGTTCTTCCGGCTCCACGCTCCTCTCTCTCTCTCTCTCTCTACCTGTCTGTCTGTCCTGCGCTGCTGTAGGTGTGCAGCAGAGGACGCGGCTGCACGGTGTGGGGCGCCGCGCGTCCTGCCGTTTTTAACGCGCGGCGGCGCGCGGGCGTGCGAGTCCGCGCGCACAGCAACAGGACTCACAGACGATTGAAGCTTCCTATGCACACGTATGGGGGGAAACTCTTTCTCTGCAAAATATCTTTATTTGAACTGGTCATTTAGTCTCGTATTCATTAAAATCGGCCTCTTTCTTTCTTTCTTTTTCTTTCTCTCTGTCTTTCTTTCTTTCTCTCTCTTTCATTTTTATAAAACAAGAAAGAAAAAACTGCCAGCAGGATGAGTTAATCCCACCTATTTCTAATGCAGTTTCATTTGTTATAGGAACTTTTAGGAACAACTATGTAAATATGTTTAATCGAGATAAATAAAGCAGATCAGCCCTTTAGTACGAAGAAAATGACTCCTGATTCAAGGAAAGTGGTAAACAAGTGGGATTTTCTCATCCCACTGGCATATTTTTTCAGTTGTTTCAAGATAAAACACTGAATATGAGACTGAATGACTTGATAAGATGGAGATTTTTGCATTCATTCCCTTATTTGGTTATTCTCTCTCTTCCCTTTTCTCTCTCTCCATCGGCCCCATTTAGGATTTGGGTAACCAAATCCAAGGAGTGATATTCAAAGTCCCCTGTCTCCCGCAGGGCACAGCCCATAGTAGGTTTGCAGTGGAGATCTGCAGTGTAAGACAGTTTTACAAAAGTATAATATTGGCCTTAGTGAGCTGGGCATGGCACAAACTCTGTCAAATTCAGGTGTTTGATTCTCACTGGTGCTGGAGATATACTGTAAGGCTTTTGGATCAAAGCCTATAAGAAATGGCTTATGTTATACAGTATATATGACGGCCTTCTCACATAAAGCTCCTACTTATTGAATAGTAACTGAAAAGTACTGGATTTCTACTTGTCCAGTCTAGAAGCCAAAGGTTAACTGAAAACAAACTCAGGCACACAAATTTTGTAGGGAGAAATAAATTATAATTATCAAATCACAGACACATAGCATGCACTTAAATCAACAAATACACATCTATTCATATCATATTAAAATGGCATTTTTTTTTTCAAACATGATTCAATGCTAAGAGAAACATCCAGAACTGTTAAATTACACATCATAACTGTACATGGCTCAAATTATAAAAGCAAAATTTAAATTCACATTTTTAGTTGGTTTTAGCTGCACGTTAGTAAAGGATGTCACACTGGGAAAAAAAAAATTAAACAAACTGTCACTTTCACAAACAATATGTACTGTACAGTATGTACATAACAACTGTGCTGTCAGCATTTTGGCATTTTACATTCCTGGGCCTTCATGTCACAGTAAAAACATGTGCATCAACTCTGCACACTGGCACCATTTCAAAGGAACATTACCAAACTTTCAGTGGATTAAACTGATAAAAAAAAGTTATCAACCACAAAAATAGAAGAAAAAAATCAAACAACTGTACATTTGTCAATCAATCAAGTAATTGTGATATCAAACACTACACGCCAGAGGAGATGTATGGATCACAGTCTACAGAAAACTGGCCAGACAGGAGAGAGTAGGACAAGTCCACGGGGATGGGATGATGGAAGGGGGAGAGAGAGGTAGAAAATGAGTTGGAGAGAGATATGGGGTAAGAGAACGGGTCGGGTCGAAGCGATGGGGCTGAGTTAATGTGACCTGGGGAAAAGAAGAGAGGGGGTGAGCTTACTTCAGCTGAATGAGGAAGCGAGGAGGAGGAGTGAGACACATTGTGCAAGTTACGAGAAAGAGGGTTGTAATATCTCAGAGAGAGAGACTGAAGAGCAGATGGAAGGGTGAGACCCGTCTTCTCTGCAACAGTAAGCGGGTTTATTTCCAATCTGTCTGTTTCCGAAAGAGGAGAATCAGATCCTCCGGTCGTCTTGCCCTGCATGGACGCAGGCAGCTCGCTCTCGCCCCCTGGCTGTGGCTTGCTGTCATGGCCGCTGGCGGTGACGTACTGCCAGTCAGAGGGCTGGAGTTGGGAGTAGGACAGGAGGGGCTGGGGAAGAGTCGGGGGAGGCTGAGACGGGAGGATGTGGGAGTAAACGCAGCAAGAAGAGGTGAGAGTTGCAGTGGGGCTGTCGTGCCCAGCAGTGGAGGTGATTGAGGTCTTGACCGGGGTTTTTAGGGGACTTCTGATGTGCTCCCTCTCACAGCCTCTGGTATGATGAGGATTTTGGGCCCCGACATATGGCAGTGAAGAGTACGGGTGAGAGTGATATGTCTGTGGAATACAGGCCGGGTGATAGCCGAAGTCCTGACCCATGTTCTGCAGCTCACTTTCGCCGGCAAAAGTTATTTCTGAGTACTGGATTTTGGGCTTCTCTGCCATCGGCTTCCACTTCCCATTCTGAGGTGAGAGAACAAAAATCAGTGGTGAAACAACTTCACTGCTAATCAGTTAAAGCTGCACAAGCTGTTGGCAGCTCTGGAGGAAAATGTTTGAAAAACTTATTATTTTGAATCAGTGCCTCTAATGACTGCAAGGCAAAGCTCATCAACATTGGAACATTTGTCCCCTCTTTGATCTCTTGCTCTCCCATCCACAGGATTGGTGGTCTGAGAAGTCAAGATGCACCTGCTCAGGAGCGACTGAGGTAACTTTCCTGGACGACTGCTGCAACGTTGCACATGAGAGTCTCAACCAAAGGACAGATGTTGGACCGGCTTGACTGTTTTTAGAGCTTGAAATCTCAGCAGACTTTGAACTTACAGTGGACCGACTGGCATTGATCAGCACCATGCAACCCCCCGCTGATATATTATACTCATTTTTTGCACTGTGAAAATGTTACAAATTTTACCTTTAAAGCCCAATTATTTACTTCTAGGGTACATTCTTTACATCTTTCAACGGATGATGTCATAGGCCCAGCTTCTTGACATGTCAGCAGATGTACGAGTCTTTTTAGATCAGTGACCCATTACCAGCTGAACACAAATACAATCATGTGACTTTTTTTGACTTCCTGAGTTGAGGACACATGTCCAAATGCAGCACATAAACCAAGAAATCATACCAAACCAGCTGGTCTGTGACGATGTTGTACCAAAGAAAACCAAAGGGATGGGACAGCCAATAGATCAAATGTTGATGAGCCCAGTTTCCTCTGTATGGAGCGCTCGTTTTCTGCTGTTTCGCAGAAAACGAGTTAACGGCTAATTGAAACCTTTAAGTTTCAATTAGCCACCTTCTGTGGCCGGAGAAATGTCTACCTGACACCAGAATATAACTTGGCCAAAAAGCGCTGATCTACAGTGTTGGCGATGGGACGCTCTGCGGTTGTGGTTATGAGTGTGGTTAGTGTTATAATATCGTCTAACATTCAAGTTTATGTGAAAAAGCGAAGGCTGGTAGGGACAGACAAGCTTGTTAGTGGTCAGGGGTTAAAGGTTACCTCCAGAGGGGTTTTGGGCGTCCAGTGGGCCAGGCTGCTATGAGAAGGGTCTGGGATATCTTGGCACAGCTTCTGTTTCACCCTGCAGGGCGGGGTGTTAGGGTGAAGATTAGAGAATGAGTAAAAAGGCATTTGGTCTTTGATATGTTTATGAACAAATCGTTGTTATTAGTGTGAGACAGAGAGCTTACATCTCATTCTGAGCCAGGCAGGCCATCAGCACCAGCCCCAGTGAAGTCAAGATGAATGGAAGGACGGCGCATTTCACTACAATCATCACCAAAGATACTTCTTCAGGGCCTTCACAGACACATGCAGTGCAGCCATGCAGCGCACACAAACACACACACAGACCTGAGTTGAAGGTTAAGTCTTTTTTTTTATTATTACTTTGATGGTATTGTAATTGTGTGTATGTGTGTATGCGTGCGTGTGTTTGTATGTCCTCTTCACCTATATACGCATTATGTTTCGGTCCCTCTACTCCAGTGCCAGCGTCAGTGTTGGCCTTCATGTAGAATTCATAGCTACCAGGTAACAGATTCTGGAGAGAATAACGTGTCGCATTACCAGGAACATACACTTCTGAAAACACAAGATAAGATACACAGGATGACAGGATGAAACAAGTGTAAAAAGGTATATAATTACAATAAATAAGTAAAGTAAATAGAAGATAGAGCATCTGTATTCAAATGTTTCTCTGATATTTCACACAGTGGACACGTGTTCAGTGCAAGGATCATGTATACACAGAATGTGCAAATGAGCGCCACTGACCTCTCACAATTTACAGCATTACCAACCAAGCAATACCCAAATAAAGTGCAAAACAACTATCCTCTGCTTCTGTCTTTCTCTGTCTCTCTATGTTGATTCTTGTATTTCTATACTTAAAAGGCGCTGTGGCATCAACATTCAAACTTTTGTCCCCTCCTTGACCTCTTGGTCTCCATGCCCGTCGACATGAACGGTGGCCAGCGAGGTCAAGACACACCTGCTCAGAAGCGACTGAGATAACTTTCCTGGACGACCATTGCGACGCTGCACATGAGAGTGTGTGCACATTTTCAACCAAAACACGGACCCCGGAGTGGCTTGACTGTTTTTACAACTTGAAATCTCAGCGGCCTTTGAACTTATAGTGGGCTGACTGACACTGATAAGCAACATGCAAAAATCGCTGATATATTACACTCATTTTGTGCAAACAGACTGTGAAAATATTACAAATTGTACCTTTAATAGGACCAAGGTCTGCACAAGGACAGAAAAATTAAGACTAGGGGTGCAACAATTCATTCACTGCATCAATGCACAAATAATTCTGCCGATTCAACTGGATGGATCTACTAAAAGAAATAGAATGAATCACATAAGAAATGTTTCCAATCAATTCGGAGAGAAAGAAGATTTATACACAGGTATAGTCCAACAGAACTATAACTGGAAGGTTCATTCCAAAACTCTATATATCCATTTTTGGGACCAAAAAAAAAAAAAGAAAAAAAATCTAATTCACTATCCAATGTTTCCAAAACAGAGATGATTCTCCCATCCAAAACACAAGTATTTTGTAAGCAAGGGTATTAAGATGACTCATGACTTTAGCAGCTGTCAATAATATCCTCTTCTTTCATGCCAACAATCGTTTTGTAAGAGCAGCCATTAGTTTTATTCAAGTGACATGGTGGATATCTCATTTTGGAGGAAAACTAAACAATTAGGGATCTGTGAGTTAAACACTCAGTTCACTCATTTTCAACAGGCTTGTAGTGAGTTTGTCTGTTTATATGCATGTCTAGACACATCTGTGTGTGAGTGTGTGAGGGAAAAGGCCTCCCTGCGTGATTGTGTCCATATGTGTGTATAACTTACTCCTGGGTGGTTCGTTTGCGGCTGTGTAGTACAGTGTATAGTTGCGGATGTAACCACGTTGCTTCTCCACAGGGATGGGATTCCAGCTGAGTTCGGCTCTGTTGGCTGAGCTCTGCACCTCCAGTTTAGGACCAGCTGTGGGCACTGTGGAGCCAGGGAGGAGGAGGCAGGAAAGATCTGTTATGTACCAGTGGTGGGAAAGCGCTCCAATTCTTTACTTGAGTAAAAGTAGCACTACAGTAACAAAACAATACTCCAAAATTCAGCAGGCAAGTAAGAGTAAAATGCGCTAATGTATCAAAAGTACATACTTATGAAAGGTGTTTCAGTGTTAAATAAAAAGGTATATGAACTTATCATACGATTTGGATATAAAACTCTATTTTGCAAAGTAAAAGGTGCAGCCGTCTGATATATTATCAACTTCTGAAATGCAGAGGAGTAAAACTCTTAACTATCACAAAATAGAAGTACTCAAGTAAAATGCCAGTACTGCAAATTTGTACTTAAGTACAGTACTTGAGTAATTGTATGTGTTAACTTATCACCTGTCATGTCTCTTGTGGACAACTGTGAATCTTGTGATCTCTCTCTCCTCCTCTACAACTGATCTGTTTAATTTGCTGCTTCGACCAGTCGAGGGCAGCAGAATGCCTCAGACAGCGGTTCTGTCAATATTCAGATGGGTTGTGAAGTTTCATTTCATGGGAGCTACTTCTGATAATTATCTCAAGTTGTCTGGGTCTGGATCCTTCCTATTGTGCAATCAACACAGCAGGATTAGGGCGAATTCAAATCAAAATGTAAGCAGCAGCTGCAATTGATTTTTGATGTTTTGTGGTTTGGTTTATTTCTTTCTGCCCGTGGTTTGTGTTGAAATGTTTTTGTTATCTTTCTCACTGGAACAAATTACAGTAGTAGGGTGTCTTTTCTGATAATTTTTGTATGTTATCACTGTGTTTCTGTTATTATCCTTTGGCCTGCATATTCAGTCTCTGTGCAAATAAAGTAAACTAAAACTAAACTAACCTTTGATTTCAACCGTGCAGCACAGGAATCAGACCCAGCTGGTCTCAAATAAACATTTTACCATTCAGGCTACTTTGACGGCTTGGCATGAGAAAAATCAGTAAGGAGAAAGCCCGGGGAAGAGGAAGAAGATTGCATACCTCCTTGGCGTGTGTAAATGTACAGCAGCCTGCTCTGACCCGTTCCTCTTTCATCATACAGCGCTTTGACTGAAATGGCGTAACGCTCCATTGGCTTCACTCCCTCTAAACCAACCCAGACATAAAGAAAACCACAGTTAACAGAATCACAAGTACTTCCCACTTTCTCTTCATACAGCAGGTATTGGGACTGTTGTTGCATGAATCAAAATATCATCAGATCCTTCAGATAAAACATGTAAACAAACTAAATCCAAAGTATATGACAGTTCAGAATCCACTCTAAATGTGTGTATTTGATTCTGATATTATAAAGTTGAACATTTTTCATTTCCTTACACGTGGGGAAGGGACATGTACAGTACATGAAGATACGAAAAATGCTTAAAAATACTTGTAGACTCAGACTGTTAATGGATAAGCTAAGGGCACATTTTATGTTTTATATTTACGTGTTTAGCTCATGTATCCGGTGTTGTTTACAGTAAGCAAACATTGTGGGTTACCTGTGATGACCACTGCTGTACAGGAACTACTGACCCTATCCCAGCGTAGGCTCTCGCTCTCTGTAACGGCAAACCACTCAACTACAAATCCGCTCACTGCCTGATCAGCTGGAGCTGTCCATCGCACCTCCACCCTGTTGTCGTCCAGTGGGTTTGCCGTGACGTGGTTCGGGGGAGGGAGTTCTGGGGAGAAAGGAAAGATAATGAAGAGAAAGGAATAGCTATAGCAATGCGCTGATGATCATCACTGTGTACCATATCCTGTATTTATCTGTCACATTTGTCACAGAGCTGAAGTTGGACACAGGGATGTAGGTTCTAATATTTACACTGTTGTTGAAAAAGATTCTCATCTGTGCAGTGAGCCATGAATGACTTCGGGCCTGTGACACTCACTTCCATCCTGTGCAAATGCATGGAGAGGGTGGTCACTGGAGAGCTTACTATCATGGTGGGCCAGAGTCTTTATCTACTCCAGTTGGCCTCCAAGGCAAAACAGAGGATGCCAGCCTAACTCTTCTGGACACAGTGTCTAGGCGCCTCGACTTTCCAAACTTATATGTCAGGATTCTACTTATGAACTTTTCATCTGCTTTTAATACAGTAAACACAAACACACTCCTGCACCACCTCCAAGGACTACAAGTCAATGCAACACTGGTTTTATGGATTAAGGATTTTTTAAAGGGTCGACACCAACATGTCAGAGTGAACGGTTTTAAATTCAGCAACATGGTTTTAAATACTGGGGTCCCATATGGCTGTGTTTTGTCACCCATCCTCCTCTCTATATAGACAAATGAAATCACCTGCACATCAGCAAGACCACCTGACAACCCACACCCTCTCTCTGGACTACTCAGGCTGGAGGAGCAGGTGGTGGAACAGGCCGAGATCTTTAAGTACCTGGACACTGAGATCGACCACCACCTGTCCTTCACACAACATGCAACCAAGTACAACCTCCTCACAGAGAAAAGCACAAAAGAAACTCACAAGCACGCAACCAAAATAACCAGCACCCAACTCTCAGACCTTTACAGTTACGCAACAAAAAGAAAAGGCAGACTCCATCACTAAGAACTGCTCACACCCCCTCACCACTCTTTTCAGTTTCTCCCATCAAGCTGCCGCTTCAGAGCACCTGCGGCCAAAAAGAAAGCTCAAAAAAACCCTTTGACTACCACCGCAATTTGCATTTTAAACAAGAACAAATAGACTGTCGACACTTTTTAATGCAGCTTTTCACCTGCTCTTACTTATTTGTTTGAAATTCTTCTATAAGGAGTGACCCCTTGAGATGTACCATGTTTTCAAGGAGGTCCTTTATGGTTTTATCAAACTGAGTGTGTTTTAATGTATCTTAATGTATTTTATGTGAGTCTTTCATGGGTTTTATGTTTTTATGTTGTTTGTCAAGTTTGTCAAGTTTTTTGAATCTTGAATTTGGGTGATATAAAGACAATAGCTCAATAAAGGGGAAAAGCGCTGCACCAGAATAAATAGTAAACAATGAAATATAGAGATCAGTACAACAGCAACCATCCCCACTGAAAATCAGGTGCCTGCTTACTGAGCATCTGAATGAACATAAGAATGAAATCTGTAAACCTGTAAACCGACACATGAAATCAATTGGTTAATATCATCTTTTTTGTTACGCTAATGTACCGCTTTAATTCCATTACTGAACTGCATCTGATGTGAAGGTGAGCACTTATTGTAGCTTTTTTGTGAAGAGGTGCACCTGTTCTCATTCTTCCCCATTAAGAGACTGGCATCAGGATTAATAATCCATGAGATTTAAAATAAACAGCATCTGTACATGGCATATACTACACAACCCCATACATTATGCGCAGCAAAGCCTCTTTTTTGTTTTGTAAGCTCAGGATGATATAATTCGCAGGGTGACCACACCCACAGTTTTTGTATGAAGTTGTGCCAGGCCGTAAGTTGTAACATCCATAATCCTAAACTTAACCTTAACCTCTTTTCCTGACAGATATCTCTGACAGAAAGTGCCTGAGGCAAACTTCATCCTTCATCCTTCATCCTAACTTTTTTTTTCTCTGTCTGGCACCCCGGAGGCTTGGCACGTCAGGGGCATCTCCTGAGTCTGCAGCCGGATACTACTCTCTGGTTTTGTAACACCGGGGTGTGGCTTTCACAGTGACTAATGAACTGTGAAAACATAGTCATGACACAAGTTTAGCTGCCTGCTTAATGAACAGAACATCCGTAGACGAACTACAAACTACAAAATCTACAGCGAAGTTTATGTGGGGCATACAGTGCAAACCATGGCTGTACTATGAGAACCTGGGCTTGAGACCATGTTTCTGTGGATTTTGACTTCTCTTGTCTCATGGTTGTTGTGACTAGGACTTGTCTTAGTGTTGGACATTGTTGGATGTAGACTGTTTTTGCATGACTTGACTATTTGGTATATCTGATAAGGCTCATAATGAAATCATTATCTCACTCTCATATGCTATAAGTTTAGATATCGGGTATATTACACAAACTACATACACATGCACTCCAACCTGATCTTGCACTGTTGTATTCTATCTTTTTAGCTTTTTTTAATTTACCTCCATTACTCTTAACTGCATAGTTTATTATGCATTAATGTATTAACTTACACGTCACATCTGCTGTAACGCTGCAATTTCCCCTTGGGGATCAATAAAGTGCTATCCTGGCCTCAATGTCATGTCTCATGTGAGCATTTTGAATGAGATCCTTCAGCTACCTGTCTCAGAAACACCAGGGAGCCATATCTGAGCTTCTGTGGAGGTTCCTGCAGAGTTGGATGCAGTCAAAAGGCAGGTGCAGGACTCAGGGGAGAGAAGCAAACTGCAGGAGTTCCTTGCAGCGTTCAAATCTCGGCAACTCCCGCCATCATTCAGGATTGGAGCATTTTCACTGCGACATGTCACATTGTAGAAGAGAACCTCGCCGTTGGCCTGAAAGCGAGGCAAAGGCTGGGGCATGCAGACAAAAGCCACAACACAGACAAAAAAACAGACAGACACAAAATAAGGAGGAAGTATTTAGTGCTGCAGGGTGAGATGATGGAGGTATCCTGTTGTGTTAACCATATCCGTCTATCTGTCTGTCTATCTGTCTATCTGCCTATCTGTCTGTCTGTCTGTCTATCTGTCCATCTGTCTGTTTGTTGGTCTATCCAACGAATTTTCAACTCTCAACTAGAAGCAGACTGTACCGCAATAGCAGAATAATTTCAGGAAGACATAAAAACAGTTTAGTGATCACTGGTGAAGAAATGATGATTAAAAACTAATTAAATGCAAAAGTTATTAAACTGTAAAACTGCAAGGCTCACAGCAATATGAGGTGTCAGAAAATATTATATGAGCACTCATGACTCCACTGTCAGTCGCAGTGTAGCAAATGCACAACACAAATATAATCACACATAAACATGCACGAGCCCACACAAGGCAACACCCAGAGAAACAGAAAGCACACACACACACACAAAACCATGCATGCAGAGATGTGAGCACGCCGCATACTCGCGAACACCCATACACACACACACACCTTCCAAAGAAGTAAGACACGTCTCCACCTATTCTTGATTGTTTCTTTCACTTGTCTCCAGAAAGCTGGTGCTGCAGATGGAGCTGATGAAAGGAAAGAGGAGGAGACATTGAAAACTCATTAAAAGGGAGAGATTGGACGGTAGCAAATGGGACGGGTGTAGCCTGTAAGTAAGAGAAGTGAGCTTGTGACCAGACTTTCATGAATTTGACTCCCAGACCAGATGGGAAATATGGGTGGGGGAAACGGGGAGATTAAGTGTGAAATACTTATTTTACTCCCCTTGCTCAACAAGTGCCACAATGTTTTCTTGTTTCCTTCCCTGATGGTTCCTGTCAGTGGGTGTGAATGATTTTGCACAATGTCTATCAAATTTCTAACATGGCACATGCCAGCCTTGCATCATCCAAAAACGCTGTGGTGCAAAAATAAAATACTGAACAGAGAGGTGAAATTGTAAACAAATAAGTTGTTCAAAGATACTACTTGCCAAAGAGTCAGAATATACTTTTGACAGAAGGAGGTGCATAGAAAAATACTTAATGTTACAATACATTTGACCCATGCATTTCAAAATGCATTGGCAAAAAACGGAAACATCAGTGCTGATAGCAGGTATAGAGGAGGTTGATTATAGGAGCCAGAGATTTAAAAATTGTGGCTGTGTCAGCGGCCTAATCCAATACAACATCTGTGTTAGGACAGGGCCCACTTGATAACCTTAAAGGCAATCTTGCTATCACCCACGACTTTTCCTTGCTATCTAAGCCGTATTTCTACATATCCATTTTCTAAACCCCACTATACCCTATTTGTTGCTTTCTGCAATGTAACATCTTACAGTTTTTTTCGATTGCTAAGACGCATTGGTCGAAACTGAAGCGACATGTTCAAAACTCTTCACACAGTCTGCATTTCCATCCTGCAGCTCAGCTCAACAGTTCATCTCATGCCCAAATGTGTCTCACCAACAAAACACTTCATACTTGTCTCAAAAGAAGCTCATTCAACAAAACACGAGCACATTGTCTCACTTTGGAAACACACACAATCACTCTTAACAAACAGAATGACAAAATACTAACAACAAACAACATGATTTTTGTCAGGTAAATCTGTATTTTATATAGGATCTTTTGCATTTTAATGGTTCTAAATTATTGTGTATACTGTAATATGTTGCAACAACACTGAATCAGGAATGCAGAGATTTATTCAAGAACATTTGTGCTTTTGCATACAGTAAGTACTTCAGGACCATACGAACAATAAAGATTACGTAAACAGAATAATGCAGAATCTCAGAATTCCAGGGGTAGAATACAAATTACAGTAAGAGAAAAAACAACACGTTTACTGTAATCCATACACAGGAAAAAGAATCAGAAGCCACTCCTTTTGTATATGCTTTCTACAATGAGGCCAAACACAGATCACCTGAATCAGTTTTCAGCTGAAAAATACCATCAGCTGTTTGAAATTGCATCTTCGTTTTATTTATTTTTATTGTCAATATTTTGATATCATTTTCAATAGATTTCAATGTGGCTGCAGCAGAAATTCCCCGTGTTTTTTCCCCTCTCCCCTCCGTGTTTTAGAATTGATTTTAAAATTTTAGTTTTGACTTTTAAAGCCCTGAACGGTCTGGCTCCGAGCTACCTGGCCGAGCTTCTATTTGAGTATTCTCCCCCTCGGCCCCTGAGATCATCTGAGAAAGCCCTGTTAGCAATTCCCCGGTCTAGGCTGAAGACTAAGGGCGATAGAGCGTTTGCAGTTAGGGCGCCTACCCTTTGGAATAGCCTTCCTGTTGAGCTCCGTTTATCAACTTCCTTGTTTTCTTTTAAATCTTCTCTTAAAACTCACCTGTATCGTTTGGCCTTTTCTTGATTATTTTACCCAGTATTTATGCTTTTAACATTCATTTATTGCTTGTTTATTGTAACTGTTTTTATCTTTTTGCTTGTTGGCTTTTATTGATGTCTGTGAAGCACTTTGTAACTGCTGTTTTGAAAGGTGCTATACAAATAAAGCTATTATTATTAT